>JAOWBW010000146.1:1898535-1924541 GCA_026119855.1 Campanula takesimana
GAACCTTTTGAGGTCTTCTTGCAGTCGGTCCCAGTTGGTCACCATTGCCTCCTCTTCCTCCTAGGTCCCGGTTTGCGTTCCCCCCCCTTAATGAAGAAGTGGCTTATGTCAAAAGTGTAGGGACGGAGGGTACGGGAGCTTTGTAAGGATCCCTTGGCCCTGGCTCGGCTTTTCTCTCGGCCATCTTCTTATCCATCGCAAGATCCTCGGGTCTCGGCTCGTACCCCAAACCGTGGAACGTCTTTTGCTCCTTGATTTCGATAACCCTGTGGGTCCCTTGGAGCCTCCTTCCTAGACAAGCCCTGGGAGATAGTGCATTAGGCGCATCATTTTCATGGCGGGAGGGATTTTGTCCTTGGTAAGTGTGAGGTCCATGCAATGGACGTGGGTGTGAAGCCGGTCAAGATTATATTACTCCCTTCATGTTGGATTTCCAATACGGGGATCCCATTAGTGTTGGTCCCCTCCGTAGTGACGTTATCCCCGTAGATTACAGTCAAATTCCCTCCCTGTACAAATTTTACACATTGATGTAGGGTGGAGGCGACCCCATTGACTATGTGTAGCCAAGGGCACCCCAGCAAGGCGGTGAAGGAGATCGGGATGTCAAGCACTTGGAAGTCGGTTGGAATTTTCTGTTCCACAAACCATAAATTCAAAGTCGCCACCCCAAGAACCGACCGGCTGTGGAGTCGTATGCTTTGACAGTTACCAAAGGGGTCTCAGATCCGTCGTCTTGAGGCCGAGTAAATCCATCATTTTAGCTGGAAGGACGTTCATAGCCGAGCCATTATCAACCAATACTCGTGGGAGACGGCGCCCATCCAACTGTACTGTGATGTACAAGGCTTCATTGTGATTAGCCCCAGACTTGGGCAAGTCACAGTCGGTGAATGTGACTATATTCCCATATTGGATGCTTCCAATCATTTGTACGGCCTCTTCGGGGGTAGCTGTGGTGGGGACCATGGTTCGGGCCAAATGCTCCTCCAACTTGAGCTTGTGAGGGTATGACGAAGTGAGAAGGGACCACAGAGAGATGTTGGCCTGCGTATTTTTAGTTGGGTGAGAATAGGATCCTCTCTTTCAAGATCCGGGGTGCTTGTTTCCTTAGCGAACGGTGGTGGCGAGCGGTGTTCAGGTGGAGGCGTTTTTTAGGATTCTCGGTGTGTACTTGTCCGGAACGAGTTAGGACGTTTACTTCCGGGGGGTCACAATCCTTTGCTGGTTCTTCCACAGGCATGTGTGGGTTCTTGGTTGAGTAGGGCCATGCCTCTTTCCTCAGCTCATTTACAGTAACCATTCTTTGCGTGGTGTAGGCAGACTCACGGAGTTTTTCAAATGAAACCAGGCAGTCGCCTTGTTCCTTCCCCTCCCCTACAGTTTCGCGGAGTTTTTTCCAGTGTCACATACAGCAATAATGATCCGGAGCATCGACCCGTCCTCAAACGGAGGTGAGGGCGGGAGTGGCGGTAATGACAGGAAGTCATCTAAGGTAGGAAATTTTCTTCTTCTCCTGCAGGCTGGTTTAAAGAGAGTACGGGGGAGACACTTCGTCCTCACTTTCACACCAGGCTTGAAGCTCTTCCCGGGATAGGGAACGGCCGCCTCTCTCATCTGTGCAAGGTGCCTCCAGTAGTCATATTCCCCCTGGGTTCTTGCAGCCTCCATACCTTCGGTTCCGTAATGACAACACACCCTTCTTATTACTCTTTCGCCGCTTGATGAGTCACCAACTTCCATAACATGATAGTGCTCATCGTGGGGAATGCAACATTTGCTCATCATGGTCAACGCTTCCCAAAGCTCGTTTGATGGCCATTTCCATTTCCTCCGCGCAGTCTTCGTAGGTCAATTTGTGTTTAGTGAGCTTAATCACTTTTAATTCGCCCTCTTGGCCAGGAACCTTTGCGCTCATCACGGTAGTCATCATGCTGTCAGGAGGACATTCCATTTTTCCCTTTTGCACGCAGTCCCACAAGATGTCTTTCCATCTTTCCCCAACTTCAATCAGAGGGGTGTTGAATTCCCAAAGATTTATCGTTGTCGGCTCGAATTTGATCATGTTCACTCTGCTTTGGCCAAATTCGATCATGTTGACCCTCCTGTTGTTCGGAAACGGGTTATTGACCACGTTCGGCCCCCTGGGGTGTTCGAGTTTCCCTTTAGCAATCAAATCCAAGATAATGCGTTTCACTATGGAGCAATCATCGGTGTTATGCCCCTGGTAGTTGTGGAAAGCACACCACTTGTTCTCATCTGTGAACCTTTCCAGATTTTTGGGCTGAAAGTTGATCAAAGGTTTCGTGAGGCCTTGCTTCACTAATCCCTCAAAGACTTTGCTAATGGGCATTCCAAAATCCTCAAACCTCACATAGGGGCATTTTTCAGAGTTACCCGGCTTTGGTAAGACCTGCTTTGGACCTTCCCCTTGGATGTTGTTGATGACCCCCGAGACTTCTTTCCCTTTGCCCGTGGTGGGAGGTCGGTATCGGTAAGAATTGCTATTGCCCTGGGCGGCGGATTGCTCACTGAGAGCCTTCTCAAACTTCGACCCTGCGGTTACCATGGCCCGGAGATTGGGGTAAAAGTGATGGCTGATTAGAGCACGCGGCTGCGGTTTTAAGCATGATTGGAAGATGTCTAATTATTCATCTTCGGTGGGCGGGTTAGAGATTTCCCTAAGTTTACAGTTCCAACGTTTATAGAACTCACCGATCGGCTCATCGCCCTTTTGCAAAGTGCTTTGCAAGTCGGTGCGGTTGGTTTCCCATTCTAGGTTGGATCGGTACTTGGTGAGGAATGCTTCCTGAATGCGACCCCAACTTACTCGTGATTCGTCCTTGAGGTTGAAAAAACCACTTAAGAGCGTTTCCTCTCAGGGATAATTGGAAGTGATCACCCATTTTGCTGTACAGTGCAACCCTTCGCCCTCATTGCTAAAGTGTAGGCGTTGAGGTGAGTTTTGCGGGCAAGCAGTCCCATCAAACTTGTCTATTTCTGGCATTTTGAACTTATGCGGAAAAGGCACAATCTTGTCGGGATCAGTAACTCCCGATGAGGTTTTCTTTTCATTCAAAGTCTCAAACTTATCCTCCATCTGTTTCAACTTCTCGATCAGCCACCCCATTTGGGAATTCACTTGTGGGCTAGAATTGATGGATCCCATGGTCCGGGTTGTTACCGGCATCACCGTTGGAGGCACAGTGGTGGATGGTATATTCTGAGGAAGGCTTTGAGGTGGCACATGGGTGTAGACGTACCCATACCCTTGGTCATTCGCCGGGGTAACGCGGGGGTGCCTCGGAGATTTGGGCTGCCGAGTAGTGGAATGGGAATGCCGCCCCTTGCGATGCATTGGCAGGGTCGGCGGTGGTAATCCGGCAGTGGCCGGGGCTGAAAAAGCTTGACCCGTCGGGACCGGGCCATATGGGTTGAACCCGGGAGGATATGAGGATGGACCTCCCGGAAAGGCGAAGGGAGCTTGTGTGGCTGACACATTTAATTGAGTTGCGGTTTGATATGAGGGACGTGAGGTCGCCATATTGGGGTAGGTTTGAGGTGGGGGAACCCTATTATAATCGCAAGGCGGCATGTTCTCAATTTCATCTTCGTCTGTGATTTCAACGAATCCCCCATCATTTTCAAATATCACGGCCACCCCCTCTGTCTCATGGCCTCTACAACCCGTCTCTGTGTGTCCTCTTCCTGCTTCCTAGTGATTTCTTCCCGGGCCCTGGCGGCCTCCAAAGCTTGTATCAACTCTTCCTTAGTAAGCCCATCCGTATCAACCGCATTGTCACCCCCACTACTACTTCCTGCCGGACTAGTCATTCGGAGTAGCCTGAGTGAAACTGCTGATGAACTATCGGACTCGGCACTGAACAGACGCTGACCGGAACTCTGACCCACTTCTTACGAGCTGCGAGGGAGAGGAGGGTTCGGTTTAGGCTCGGGTTTCATTTTGGGCAAAGGTTTAGGGCTCATGCAACATGCCTACCTAATTATTGATTATTTCATTCATGTTTACTTAAAACACGCTTTATTCCTAATTGGTTGGAAATTTCTCTTCTTTTTCGCAACTATTCTAAATCCTGGATCAGTGGACGCCATCACTACGCCTATAGACCCCTCGTTTTTCACCTGTACTACACACTCCCAAGGACGGACTATCCCGGGCGAGGGTCCTATAGGGAAAGCGGCTTCCACCGACCGAAAGAAATGATCCTAAGGTCTAGTACGTCGCAAGGCTCCTGATGCGCGGGTCATCCTAATCATGATTAAGCCCCAGTCGGGATTGAGACTGTTCCGAAGGCTGCACCGATATTCTGACATGACCTCATTTTGAATGAGGTATCTCAATCCTTGACCATGAGCTTAAGGATGATTAACATGACTCGTTCATTAGGGCTTAATGACACGGTGTTACCCTATCTTTAGCACATGACCTTTGTTAATTGTGGTCGTCATTAACACACGAGTTAGAGGCCGGTTAGGCCACTCTTGCATTACATCAAGGAGTCGTAACCCAGGCATTAACTTGGCCACAATTGACTTTGGACACATTCTTAAAGATAATGGCAACGTGAACTAGACCAAAAACCAACCAAAGTCACGGTATTTGTGTGTCACGGACATGTGTGGTTGACTCGGCTCGGAAGGGGAGGTGGAATGGACCCGTGCGCGCTCGAAGGGAACAAGAGCGCCAATCGAGCTGCATCTGGCATCCATCCCGGGTTTCAAGGGTATTTGGAACGTGCAAGGCCAAGTGCGCGTTGTGTGAAGTCAATTCTATATTCCCTTTTTGAGTCAAAATAGAGATTTTTATTTTGTTTTTCAACATGATGATCATGGCATAAGCAAGATATGAACAAGTATGAACAAGCAAGTAAGCACAATAAGTCAAAGAATACAAACAAAGAGCAAAACTTGTATATGTACCAAGTTGTGCACAACCAAAAATTTTCGAATCAAACATTTCGCCAAAAGAACAATCTTTACATTGAAACCATTTGTACAAATCAAGTTGTGCACAACGCAAAGGGTCAAGAAATTTTTACAAAAAGGGGGTTATGCACAATGATATTTTAGAAACCATTTTTTTTATTGACAAAATATCATGCATCACCAAGTTTTTTTTTTTTTTTTTTTTTTTTTTAAAGAATAAAGGTAATGTGCACAAGTAAGGCTGTAATTTTGGAACCTGGACAAGCAAAAGCAGAAGGCAATTCAGAATGTTGCTGCCCTGCACAGAATTGTTAATTTGCAACATTCTGGCCCTTTACCAAGTAGCCGTACGGCTAGACCAAGAGGGTTGAGATTTTTTCTCAGTTTCTCCAACTTCTGATAATCATGCTCCAACTTATTGCATTTCCAAAACGTATGTACTCAAAACAGTTCAAACAGAAACAACAAACACACACACAATCATGCACAAGGTTAACTAACGAAAACGGGAGTTTGACCCACACAAAAGTGCTTCCAAAGCTTCTAAAGAGAAGTTCGTAAGCACTTATTGTCCCCAGCGGAGTCACCACTGTAAGGATCCCGTCCCTCGGGGGGGGGGAGAAAACATGCGAGTTTCGCACGAGGAAGAAATGCCAAACACGGGTAACTTTCCTAACGAAAAAGAAACGGAGTCGCCACATTTGTTAATTTTAAACCCAACAAATGAAAATGGTTAGAGAAGGTGAGTTCGGAGGTCAGGTTACACTTTGGGAAGAACATATTTGCGGTTTACCCAAAATGCCTCGAAAAACTGACTCTCCCTTGTTAGTTTGAAAATGTGCATGTGTGTATGTGTGTATTTAACGGAAAAAGTTTCTGTTGTTGGTTTTTTTGGAAAAACTTAACTGAAAGGGTCTATTTACTAAGAAAATAGGGATCAGAGGGCAAAACAGACATTTTTCCCCCCTGTTCCCAACATAGCCGTACGGATGTACAGGCCGTTTCCTGGCACAGCACAGTCACAGAACAATCCAGTTTCAGAGCAGAAACAGAGCATTCTGTTGAAACTGGACAGAACTATTTTGATTCCAGTTTATTTAAAAAACTTTATAAGTTTGAATACAACATTCCTATGCTAAATGATCATCACTTAGTCCCCAAAACAAGTATTTGGGTGTGATCATAAGCAATCATGGGAGAAAATTGAGGAAAGTTGATGAATATGCCTTTGGGCCAAAATTGACCATTTGGTGACTAAAGATTGAAACTTTATCCCCAAGATGGCATTTTTATGACTTGTTAACCTTCAAAGAGTCAAATCAAAACATAAAGATTGAATCTTTATGACCCCAAGGGGGGCTTTAGTGTTGGGTTTCGTAGTAACATGCGCAGCGGAATTAAGCATTTAAAATTTATGAAACCCAAAGCCCATAGATCCATTCATATGATTAAGTCAAATACAACATAATGAATACTAGAATACTAACCCTTGATGCCTTTGATTTTGCAACCTTGAAATCGATGGAGGCTTGAAATCTTGATCACGAACAAGCAAGAATCACGAACTATGAAGATGATAAGTTTCACCCTCTAGCGGTATCCACACCACGAACGAATATCAAGAACACTTGATCTTGGTTGCTAGACCAAATTATGAACACGCTTTCACAATTGTAAGAACTATATGGAATTATGAATATTCTTGTTCTTCACTTTTGGGATCTTAGAACAAGAAAATAACCTCTCAAAACCTTATGGAGGCTCTCACAACAACATGTCTAATGGCTGTAAAAAGGATCCTTAAATAGGTCCTAATCCTTAACCCTTAAGGACTTAGGAAACCTAAATCCCGTCACCAAATTAGGCAACAAGGAATTCTGGCCGACTTGAGTGGCACGGTCGTGCCCTACAATCTGGCACGGTCGTGCCATCTAGTCGCGCGAATTCCCCAGCCGCCCATTTTTCATCGGCACGGTCGTGCTTGGTAATTTGGCACGGTCGTGCCAATCATGTCGACAGGTTTGCCTTGGTTTGGATTTATGGCATGACCGTGCCATTTTAAGGCGCACGACCGCGTGCCAAAGCCAAACACTGATATATTTCCATAATTCCCATTTAGTCCTTTACGATTCGTTCTATTTGTGTGTGACCCTCTAGGATTACACTAAGTTGGCAATGGGTTCAAACATGAACCCATAAGATATGATTAGGTTCTAGCAAACCATCATACCTACCCAAATAGTGTAACTAGATACAAGTTCGCATTCCTTTTAGAACATGTCATAATCCCTTTGTCCACGATGTCATTGAACACAAGTCATGGTCAACAAGTCAACATGTATTGTTCAATACTTTTCTCGATCCCGAATATGTTTATAATCCAAATGACCTTGATCCAATCAATCCATTTGAGTTTGGCCAAACATTTCACCAACATCATTCCTTCGAGGGGCCCAAGCTTGACATCTCTCCGAAGAGGGACAAATCCATTTGGCTTATTATTCTTCCCTACGTGAATCCAATCATGCCAATTATACCCTTTATAACTACCGTGTTAAGGCAGCGTTTGAATATGTCAAACATAATGTTCATCAAGTGAAAGACTATAATAACTTCATGTCTAAGGATTCAAATGACATAACTAATATGAGATTTATATATGACATCGACCATGACATAAGTCTCATACCGCGGGTCATGTCCAGTACCTTGTTCCAAACAAGTACCCATAAATCTAACATGATCATTTAGCCTTTATACTAGTGCTTAAGAAGCTCTAGGGACGGAGATTATTATAAGCAAACACGAGCCATAATAATAATCCTATTATCTCTTTATTATCACGAATAAACTGATAGCTTATACAGCGTTTAACAACCGTGCCTAGGGCACCAACACCAACAATCTCCCACTTGCCCTAGGCCCAATCTCTAGGTATCCAATACCCATGGACCTAACATGACCATCATGTCTTAGCTTGTGGAAGTCCCATTGTTTAGTGTGTCCGTAACTTTATCATTAGTAGGTACTTTGCATATATGTACGTCTCCCTTATCAACGATTTTTTGAACGATAAGAAAACACCTAAGTATGTGTTTGGATTTAGGATGTGCTCTTGGTTCCTTTGCTTGATCAATAGCACCAATATTATTTCTAATAAGGTCTATTAGTTTTAGCAATGCTAGGAACCATCTCAAGTTCTCAATGAACTTCTTAATCCAAACAGTTTCCATCGCAGCATCCAATGCAGCAATATACTTAGTTTTAGTCGCAGAATTAGTGACTGTACTCTTCTTACAGCTTCACTATTATTTATAAAACTCGATTGCGATTTCTACCATTTTTGTCGGTTTGGAAGCATGCATCCGTGTATCCATATACATCGAGATCATCTTTCATCCCTCCATAGATCATAACAATTCTTTAGTCCTTCTTAAGTACTTCAAGAATTGTTTCACAGCCATCCAGTGATTCTCACCGGTTGTCGGTGTTGGGTTTCGTAGTAACATGCGCAGCGGAATTAAGCATTTAAAATTTATGAAACCCAAAGCCCATAGATCCATTCATATGATTAAGTCAAATACAACATAATGAATACTAGATTACTAACCCTTGATGCCTTTGATTTTGCAACCTTGAATTCGATGGAGGCTTGAAATCTTGATCATGAACAAAGCAAGAATCACGAACTATGAAGATGATAAGTTTCACCCTCTAGCGGTATCCACACCACGAACGAATATCAAGAACACTTGATCTTGGTTGCTAGACCAAATTATGAAACACGCTTTCACAATTGTAAGAACTATATGGAATTATGAATATTCTTGTTCTTCACCTTTTGGATCTTAGAACAAGAAAATACCTCTCAAAACCTTATGGAGGCACACATAATCATGTGCTTAATGACTGCTGAAAGGATCTTTAAATAGGTCCTAATCCTTAACCCTTAAGGACTTAGGAAACCTAAATCCCGTCACAAAATTAAGCTGCAGAGTTTCTGGCCCGACTGCACTGGCACGTTCGTGCCCTTTAAGGCGCACGGTCGTGCCAATAGGTGCGCATGTTGCCACCAGCCGTCAATATTGGCACGGTCGTGCTTTGCTTTTTGGCACGGTCGTGCCAGTCACCCCGCAAGACTTTGCCTTTGTTCGATTTATGGCACGGTCGTGCCCTTTTAAGGCGCACGGCCGTGCCAGTTCAATTTTAGGCATTTTTCCATAATTCCCATTTAGTCCTTTACGATTCGTTCTATTTGTGTGTGACCCTCTAGGATTACACTAAGTTGGCAATGGGTTCAAACATGAAACCATAAGATATGATTAGGTTCTAGCAAACCGTCATACCTACCCAAATAATATAACTAGATACAAGTTCACATTCCTTTTAGAACATGTCATAATCCCTTTGTCCACGATGTCATTGAACACAAGTCATGGTCAACAAGTCAACTTGTATTGTTCAATACTTTCTCGATTCCGAATATGTTGATAATCCAAATGACATTGATCCAATCAATCCATTTGGGTTTGGCCAAACATTTCACCAACATCATTCCTTCGAGGGGCCCAAGATTGACATCTCTCCGAAGAGGGACAAATCTATTTGTCTTATTATTCTTCCCTACGTGAATCCAATCATGCCAATCATACCCTTTATAACTACCGTGTTAAGGCAGCGTTTGAATATGTCAAACATAATGCTCATCAAGTGGAAGACTATAATAACTTAATGTCTAAGGATTCAAATGACATAACTAATATGAGATTTATATATGACATCGACCATGACATAAATCTCATACCGCGGGTCATGTCCAGTACCTTGTTCCAAACAAGTACCCATAAATCTAACATGATCATCCCATGATCATTTAGACTTTATACTAGTGCTTAAGAAGCTCTAGGGACGGAGATTATTATAAGCAAACATGAGCCATAATAATAATCCTATTATCTCTTTATTATCATGATAACTTACAACGTTCAACAAACGTGCCTAGGGCACCAACACCAACAATCTCCCACTTGCCCTAGGCCCAATCTCTAGGTATCCAATACCCATGGACCTAACATGACCATCATGTTTAGCTTTATGGAAGTCTCATTGTTTAGCGTGTCTGTAACATTATCATTAGTTGGTACTTTGCATATATTTACGTCTCTCTTATCAACGATTTCTCGAACGATAAGAGAACGCCAAAGTATGTGTTTGGATTTAGGATGTGCTCTTGGTTCCTTTGCTTGATCAATAGCACCAATATTATTTTTAATAAGGTCTATTAGTTTAGCAATGCTAGGAACCATCTCAAGTTCTCCAATGAACTTCTTAATCCAAACAGTTTCCATCGCAGCATCCAATGCAGCAATATACTTAGTTTTAGTCGCAGAATTAGTGACTGTACTCTTCTTACAGCTTCACTATTATTTATAAAACTCGATTGCGATTTCTACCATTTTTGTCGGTTTGGAAGCATGCATCCGTCTATCCATATACATCGAGATCATCTTCCATCCCTCCATAGATCATAACAATTCTTTAGTCCTTCTTAAGTACTTTAAGAATTGTTTCACAGCCATCCAGTGATTCTCACCGGTTGTCGGATTAATATCTACTCGTCATGCTCCAAGCATTTATATATATCCGGCTTAGTACTTATCATGGTATGATGGTTCCAATTGCCGAAGCAAATGGCATCCCATTCATTGTTCTCATGCTCATCATTTGTCTCAGGACATTTGAGTCTTTGCATAGAAAACTTCCATGTAACATTAACAACCGTCCTCTCATAGAATTTTCTTTCCGGAATCTTCTAATGACTTTGTCAATGTATGTAATTTGGCTTAATCAATTAGCTTCTTCGATCTATCTCTATAGATCTTAATGCCAAGGACATATGCAGTTTCATCCATATTTTTTATTGCGAAACACTTTCTTAACAAAATCTTTACAGATTAAAGTATAGGAATTTCGTTTCCAATGAGCAATATGTCATCCACATATTTAATTTAAGGAATATCACTATGCTCCCACTAATCTTCTTGTATATACAAGGTTCATCAAGTCAAACTCTTTTGATTTATCAAAACGGAGATTCCAACTCCCACAAGTTTGCTTTAATCCATCCAATGGATTTTTGTAACTTTCATAATTTATCAGAATTTTCTTTGACTGTCAAAACCTTTAGGTTGTATCCAATACATCCTTAAGTGAGTTCCCGTTGAGGAACACTTGTTTTGACATCATTTTGTTAATTTTCATATTCCAAATATGAACATGTGACTACGAGAATTCTAGTAAATTTCTTTGCTATCCATGTAAAATTTTCTCCAAGAAAACTCATTCCTCTCCTTTGGTTTTTACACCTTAGGTTAGAATGATCAAGTTCCAAACTTGATTATTACACATGGGTTGCCTTTTAGATTTCATGACTCCAAGTCATTAATCTAAATATGTGGAGTTGACATTGCATCTTTGATAGATGGTAAATACTTCATTCCAAATGAACTTTACCTCAACACTTTCTATTTCGAAATATCCAATATTTCTTGCAATAGATTGTGTCCTATCACATACGCAAGTTCTTGTATATCTTTTGAACGGACTTTTCACGACTCCTTGTGAAAACTTGTTCAACTTCCATCTTAGGTTAAAATATATATTTTCTAGGTCTCGAACCATTCGAGATACATTTTACTCCCATTGATTCTTTTAGAGATAAACCATTTATCTAGAAAAGTATCATCATAATCAACAAACCATTTGTTTCTTATGAGTAAAATTATATCCTCAAGTTTCCTTAGGATATCCCATGAAAATATATTTATTAGATTTAAATGTGAGTGTGTCCCAGACAACTCCTTTCCAAAAGGTCTCACCATCTTAAATCTTTGCGAAAGGCAAACCGAGTTTTCTTTCATCTTTTAACATCTCAAGCTGGAATTCAGATTAGTATAATCATAGCGGTTTCAAATGTATAACCCCAAAATTAATAATGGAAGATCAATTTGACTTTATCATCTAATGAACCATATCCAATAAGGTTCTTAGACTTTCACGCAGACATATCATTTAGAATGATATTCTTAGTGAAGTTAATTTGTGAAACCATTTCACAACTTTAATGATGACTGTCAAATTTTCGGTTTAATTATCCATCATCATGATCCAATCATAATTTTGAATAGTTTTACCAAGTATAACCAAAATTCTCTTTTAGCATTCTTCTTAATGCACCATACACATCAAAATGTATTAGGTCAATTAAGACATTATCCTTTTTACCAATCATAGTAAAAGATGTCTTGATCCAAGTAAATAAGATTTGCATAAATCATGTGATTCCAAATCATATGACTTAAAACTCCGTCCAATAGAATTTTAGATATGCATTTCTCATTTATTTGATCAAAACAATAATGCATAAAGAATTTTAATTATTTATGTTATAGTCTTTATTACTTTGTTCTTCAAGATTTAGGATATAAGATTTATTTATATGATAAGACAATGAAATAAATCATAATAAATAAAGCACTTTTCTTATTCCAAATAAGAAATTAATATCCTTAATTATCTTATAACAAAATAATGTTTTCTACTTCATCAGTAAAGTCACTTTACAAGTGTTCTACGAACAATGTTGCAACCATTGCATCATTACTGTTTGTAGATAAAACTTTACTATAAGTAGTCTTTCATCTTACTAATTATTCTGGTATCCAATACCCAATAATTAAATTTAGAAAGAATAATTTATAACATAAATATTCCGAGTGGTAGTCCCACTACCATTCCTTTTATTGATCACCCAAAATTTTGACTACAATTCTAAATGGTCAATCCAATTGCCATTTTGCCAAATTGCATCTATTAGAGTTATTATTATAACCAAAATTATTTCCTTTAGGTTTGACAACTCTTGTCTTACTTTTCTTTTGGCATTTGGCCTCTTTCGATCATGAACTATGAGCATTGGAGAACCATTCTCCAATATCTTCATCTTCGCAGTTTTTCAGCATGTTAATGCAATTCGAAGAAATTCTTATTCATTTTAAGCATGTTATATTCCATCACTAAGTGATCATAACATTTAAACAATGAATCAAGAATGGGATCCATGGCTTGCTCCAATCCAATTGGACAACCAAGTTTCTCAAGATGCTCTACGTAGCCTTTATCTTAAGCATGTGAAGTTTCATTTATTGCCCTTTACTCATTTTGCAATGAGTGAATGCAACAATGGTTTTATACCTCTCTTGCTTAGATTGCTCTTTGATACATGTAACTCAACTCCACACCTATCTAATAGGCTTCTACAAGTTCCAAACTTTGTTGGAGTTTAAGAGAACATAATCGTGAGCATAAGACAACTCACATTCCTAGAATCATACTCATGATTCTTGTGATTGTCTACTCCGGCATTGGTTCTTTTAGGAATAGGCCCATCAAGAATGTACAACCCATCTTCTTGCCTTAGAACGATTCTTAGGCTCAGGATCCAATCCATGAAGTTTGTACCATTCTTTTGAAGCATATCCTTATCAAGGATTAATCGCAACGATTTTAGTTGTCATCTACAACTTATGCAGAATTTCCAAAATTTTACAAGTACCAATCTCATTCAAGAAATAAATAATGTATTTTCCAAAAATACTCCCACTAAATTATATAACCTTCATATACATCCAATGTATAATATAATTTAAATGGGCTAAGATCCAACTTTAATTTAATTCTAAGTCCGCTATGGCGTATTACACAAAATCAAATTAATTAGGTAGACAACCCTGTCAATCATATCCCATATGACTCTTAGATCCTTTCATGAGACTCTTTTAAATTGGGCTAAGATCCAACTTTAATTTAATCTTGAGTCCACGGAGGCGGACCGCTCAAAATCAAATTTATTAGGTAGACAATTTCTTGTCAATCATATCCAATATGATTCTTAGTGATCCAATTTCAAAAGCATGTTTAATCTCATCTTTTGCCTTGGCCCAAAACTGTTTTGACGCCTTATTAAGTCTAACCATTTTAAACGCATGGTTGATGTGCCTCGCTAGGGCGTGCCCACATCATCCATCTTGCTCATACATAGATAAAGTCAATGTACCTCGCTAGGGCGAACCCACATTAAAATTACCCATGCACTAACAAGTGTTTTAATCATGGCATGGCAAGAGGACTTAAAACTTTCTTTGAAGGTTCATCACATATAGCATACAACATATTTATGAGCACAAGATAAACATGTTACGCATCAAGTTTAGCCACTAAATTAATCTCCATTAATTTAAGCATAATATTTATGTGTCATTAGTTTCTCTATTATTATGAGGATGAGATTATTTGAACTTTGGTCATCATCTCCAAATCAAGACAACAAGAAGTGCGGCCGAACTAAGCCATTGGCAACCACAATTCCGCACTAATTCAAGAAATCAAGAAAGTAGTCCATGTGGCCGAAACTAAGCAATAGATGGTCTCGATGAACGTAGGCCAATTGCATTCACAATTCCACATGGATCTCCAATCATTGAATCAAGAACTTTGTTTCTCAATTTTAGCAATTATGAACTCTTCATAATTCTAATTTCGTTTTATCTTTGAAACCTTGATTGCGATCAAGTTTGGGAAACACAATCTCGATGAACGTAGATTAGCCATCCAAACCTTGAACTAATCTTAGAATCACAAGACTAAAACAAATAGGAGATTTAAACCCAAGATCCACACCCAAAACCCAAACCCTACCCCCGCGCCAAACCCTAGGTCCGGCCGGGTCAAGGCTTGGGTCCGGTCGGACCCCTTGCGAAAAATCCAAATTTTTAAAGTTCCAAAATTTATCTCAAAATTGTTTTTCCCGATTCAATTAGGATTTGGTGTTCTTGGTGATCCAATCACCATGATCATCAAGACCTTGAATAAACGATTTATTCTTGAATTTCTAGAATATCAAAACTTTGATCCAATCAAAAATTGATAATCCAAACAATTTTAAATCCACCATAATATTTATTGCGATTGAATCGTGCGATTAAAGTTGTAAAACAATAAACCACATAAAATCACATAACACATAAACATCATATAATCCAATATTCATATCATGCTAGGCACATAAACAATTTATATACACACAACATGATCTAGTATTGAAATAATCAACATGAACGGGGCTCTGATACCACTGTTGGGTTTCGTAGTAACATGCGCAGCGGAATTAAGCATTTAAAATTTATGAAACCCAAAGCCCATAGATCCATTCATATGATTAAGTCAAATACAACATAATGAATACTAGAATACTAACCCTTGATGCCTTTGATTTTGCAACCTTGAATTCGATGGAGGCTTGAAATCTTGATCATGAACAAAGCAAGAATCACGAACTATGAAGATGATAAGTTTCACCCTCTAGCGGTATCCACACCACGAACGAATATCAAGAACACTTGATCTTGGTTGCTAGACCAAATTATGAAAACACGCTTTCACAATTGTAAGAACTATATGGAATTATGAATATTCTTGTTCTTCACCTTTTGGATCTTAGAACAAGAAAATAACCTCTCAAAACCTTATGGAGGCACACATAATCATGTGCTTAATGACTGCTGAAAGGATCTTTAAATAGGTCCTAATCCTTAACCCTTAAGGACTTAGGAAACCTAAATCCCGTCACAAAATTAAGCTGCAGAGTTTCTGGCCCGACTGCACTGGCACGGTCGTGCCCTTTAAGGCGCACGGTCGTGCCAATAGGTGCGCATGTTGCCACCAGCCGTTCAATATTGGCACGGTCGTGCTTTGCTTTTTGGCACGGTCGTGCCAGTCACCCCGCAAGACTTTGCCTTTGTTCGATTTATAGCACGGTCGTGCCCTTTTAAGGCGCACGGCCGTGCCAGTTCAATTTTTAGGCATTTTTCCATAATTCCCATTTAGTCCTTTACGATTCGTTCTATTTGTGTGTGACCCTCTAGGATTACTCTAAGTTGGCAATGGGTTCAAACATGAAACCATAAGATATGATTAGGTTCTAGCAAACCGTCATACCTACCCAAATAGTATAACTAGATACAAGTTCACATTCCTTTTAGAACATGTCATAATCCCTTTGTCCACGATGTCATTGAACACAAGTCATGGTCAACAAGTCAACTTGTATTGTTCAATACTTTCTCGATTCCGAATATGTTGATAATCCAAATGACATTGATCCAATCAATCCATTTGGGTTTGGCCAAACATTTCACCAACATCATTCCTTCGAGGGGCCCAAGCTTGACATCTCTCCGAAGAGGGACAAATCCATTTGGCTTATTATTATTCCCTACGTGAATCCAATCATGCCAATCATACCCTTTATAACTACCGTGTTAAGGCAGCGTTTGAATATGTCAAACATAATGCTCATCAAGTGGAAGACTATAATAACTTAATGTCTAAGGATTCAAATGACATAACTAATATGAGATTTATATATGACATCGACCATGACATAAATCTCATACCGCGGGTCATGTCCAGTACCTTGTTCCAAACAAGTACCCATAAATCTAACATGATCATCCCATGATCATTTAGCCTTTATACTAGTGCTTAAGAAGCTCTAGGGACGGAGATTATTATAAGCAAACATGAGCCATAATAATAATCCTATTATCTCTTTATTATCATGATAACTTACAACGTTCAACAAACGTGCCTAGGGCACCAACACCAACAATCTCCCACTTGCCCTAGGCCCAATCTCTAGGTATCCAATACCCATGGACCTAACATGACCATCATGTTTAGCTTTATGGAAGTCCCATTGTTTAGCGTGTCTGTAACGTTATCATTAGTTGGTACTTTGCATATATTTACGTCTCTCTTATCAACGATTTCTCGAACGATAAGAGAACGCCTAAGTATGTGTTTGGATTTAGGATGTGCTCTTGGTTCCTTTGCTTGATCAATAGCACCAATATTATTTCTAATAAGGTCTATTAGTTTAGCAATGCTAGGAACCATCTCAAAGTTCTCCAATGAACTTCTTAATCCAAACAGTTTCCATCGCAGCATCCAATGCAGCAATATACTTATTTTTAGTCGCAGAATTAGTGACTGTACTCTTCTTACAGCTTCACTATTATTTATAAAACTCGATTGCGATTTCTACCATTTTTGTCGGTTTGGAAGCATGCATCCGTGTATCCATATACATCGAGATCATCTTCCATCCCTCCATAGATCATAACAATTCTTTAGTCCTTCTTAAGTACTTTAAGAATTGTTTCACAGCCATCCAGTGATTCTCACCGGTTGTCGGATTAATATCTACTCGTCATGCTCCAAGCATTTATATATATCCGGCTTAGTACTTATCATGGTATGATGGTTCCAATTGCCGAAGCAAATGGCATCCCATTCATTCTTCTCATGCTCATCATTGGTCTCAGGACATTTGAGTCTTTGCATAGAAAACTTCCATGTAACATTAACAACCGTCCTCTCATAGAATTTTCTTTGTGGAATCTTCTAATAACTTTGTCAATGTATGTACTTTGGCTTAATCAATTAGCTTCTTCGATCTATCTCTATAGATCTTAATGCCAAGGACATATGCAGTTTCATCCATATTTTTTATTGCGAAACACTTTCTTAACAAAATCTTTACAGATTAAAGTATAGGAATTTCGTTTCCAATGAGCAATATGTCATCCACATATTTAATTTAAGGAATATCACTATGCTCCCACTAATCTTCTTGTATATACAAGGTTCATCAAGTCAAACTCTTTTGATTTATCAAACGGAGATTCCAACTCCCACAAGTTTGCTTTAATCCATCCAATGGATTTTTGTAACTTTCATAATTTATCAGAATTTTCTTTGACTGTGAAAACCTTTAGGTTGTATCCAATACATCCTTAAGTGAGTTCCCGTTGAGGAACACTTGTTTTGACATCATTTTGTCAATTTTCATATTCCAAATATGAACATGTGACTACGAGAATTCTAGTAAATTTCTTTGCTATCCATGTAAAATTTTCTCCAAGAAAACTCATTCCTCTCCTTTGGTTTTTACACCTTAGGTTAGAATGATCAAGTTCCAAACTTGATATTACACATGGGTTGCCTTTTAGATTTCATGACTCCAAGTCATTATGTAAATATGTGGAGTTGACATTGCATCTTTGATAGATGGTAAATACTTCATTCCAAATGAACTTTACCTCAAACACTTTCTATTTCGAAATATCCAATATTTCTTGCAATAGATTGTGTCCTATCACATACGCAAGTTCTTGTATATCTTTTGAACGGACTTTTCACGACTCCTTGTGAAAAACTTGTTCAACTTCCATCTTAGGTTAAAATATATATTTTCTAGGTCTCGAACCATTCGAGATACATTTTACTCCCATTGATTCTTTTAGAGATAAACCATTTATCTAGAAAGTTATCATCATAATCAACAAACCATTTGTTTCTTATGAGTAAAATTATATCACTCAAGTTTCCTTAGGATATCCCATGAAAATATATTTATTAGATTTAAATGTGAGTGTGTCCCAGACAACTCCTTTCCAAAAGGTCTCACCATCTTAAATCTTTGCGAAAGGCAAACCGAGTTTTCTTTTATCTTTTAACCTCTCAAGCTGGAATTCAGATTAGTATAATCATAGCGGTTTCAAATACATAACCCCAAAATTAATAATGGAAGATCAATTTGACTTTATCATCTAATGAACCATATCCAATAAGGTTCTTTTACTTTCACGCAGACATATCATTTAGAATGATATTCTTAATGAAGTTAATTTGTGAAACCATTTCACAACTTTAATGATGACTGTCAAATTTTCGGTTTAATTATCCATCATCATGATCCAATCATAATTTTTGAATAGTTTTACCAAGTATAACCAAAATTCTCTTTTAGCATTTCTTCTTAATGCACCATACACATCAAAATGTATTAGGTCAATTAAGACATTATCCTTTTACCAATCATAGTAAAAGATGTCTTGATCCAAGTAAATAAGATTTGCATAATCATGTGATTCCAAATCATATGACTTAAACTCTGTCCAATAGAATTTTAGATATGCATTTCTCATTTATTTGATCAAAACAATAATGCATAAAGAATTTTAATTATTTATGTTATAGTCTTTATTTATTTTGTTCTTCAAGATTTAGGATATAAGATTTATTTATATGATACACAATGAAGTAAATCATAATAAATAAAGCATTTTTCTTATTCCAAATAAGAAATTAATATCCTTCATTATCTTATAACAAAATAATGTTTTCTACTTCATCAGTAAAGTTACTTTACAAGTGTTCTACGAACAATGTTGCAAACCATTGCATCATTACTGTTTGTAGATAAAACATTACTATAAGTAGTCTTTCATCTTACTAATTATTCTGGTATCCAATACCCAATATTAAATTTAGAAAGAATAATTTATACATAAATATTCCGAGTGTAGTCCCACTACCATTCCTTTTATTGATCATCCAGAATTTGACTACAATTCTAAATGGTCAATCCAATTGCTACTTTACCAAATTGCATCTATTAGAGTTATTATTATAACCAAAATTATTTCCTTTAGGTTTGACAACTCTTGTCTTACTTTTCTTTTGGCATTTGGGCTCTTTCCATCATGAACTATGAGCATTGGAGAACCATTCTCCATATCTTCATCTTCGCAGTTTTTCAGCATGTTAATGCAATTCGAAAAATTCTTATTCATTTTAAGCATGTTATATTCCATCACTAAGTGATCATAACATTTAGACAATGAATCAAGAATGAGATCCATGGCTTGCTCCAATCCAATTGGACAACCAAGTTTCTCAAGATGCTCTACGTAGCCTTTATCTTAAGCATGTGAGGTTCCACTTATTGCCCTTTACTCCTTTTGCATGAAGTGAATGCAATAATGGTTTTATACCTTTCTTGCCTAGATTGCTCTTTGAAACATGTAACTCAACTCCACGCCTATCTAATAGGCTTCCAAAGTTTCAAACTTTGTTGAAGTTTTAAGAACATAATCGTGAGCTTGAGACAACTCACATTCCTAGAATCATACTTATGATTCTTGTGATTGTCTATTCCGGCTTTGGGTTCTTTAGGAATAGGCCTATCAAGAATGTACAACCCATCTTCTTGCCTTAGAACCATTCTTAGGCTCAGGATCCAATCCATGAAGTTTGTACCATTCTTTTGAAGCTTTATCCTTAACAAGGATTAATCGCAACGATTTTAGTTGTCATCTACAACTTATGCAGAATTTCCAAAATTTTACAAGTACCAATCTCATTCAAGAAATAAATAATGTATTTTCCAAAAATACTCCCACTAAATTATATAACCTTCATATACATCCAATGTATAATATAATTTAAATGGGCTAAGATCCAACTTTAATTTAATTCTAAGTCCGCTATGGCGGATTACACAAAATCAAATTAATTAGGTAGACAACCCTGTCAATCATATCCCATATGACTCTTAGATCCTTTTATGAGACTCTTTTAAATTGGGCTAAGATCCAACTTTAATTTAATCTTGAGTCCACGGAGGTGGACCGCTCAAAATCAAATTAATTAGGTAGACAATTTCTTGTCAATCATATCCAATATGATTCTTAGTGATCCAATCTCAAAAGCATGTTTAATCTCATCTTTTGCCTAGGCCCAAAACTGTTTTGACGCTTTATTAAGTCCAACCATTTTAAACGCATGGTTGATGTGCCTCGCTAGGGCGTGCCCACATCATCCATCTTGCTCATACATAGATAAAGTCAATGTACCTCGCTAGGGCGAACCCACATTAAAATCACCCATGCACTAACAAGTGTTTTAATCATGACGTGGCAAAAGGACTTAAAACTTTCTTGAAGGTTCATCACCATATAGCATACAACACATTTATGAGCACACAAGATAAACATGTTACGCATCAAGTTTAGCCACTAAATTAATTCCATTAATTTAAGCATAATATTTATGTGTCATTAGTTTTTCTATTATTATGAGGATGAGATTATTTTGAACTTTGGTCATCATCTCCAAATCAAGACAACAAGAAGTGCGGCCGAACTAAGCCATTGGCAACCACAATTCCGTACTAATTCAAGAAACCAAGAAAGTAGTCCATGTGGCCGAAACTAAGAAATAGATGGTCTCGATGAACGTAGGCCAATTGCATTCACAATTCCACATGGATCTTCAATCATTGAATCAAGAACTTTGTTTCTCAATTTTAGCAATTATGAACTCTTTCATAATTCTAATTTCGTTTTATCTTTGAAACCTTGATTGCGATCAAGTTTGGAAAACACAATCTCGATGACGTAGATTAGCCATCCAAACCTTGAACTAATCTTAGAATCACAAGACTAAAACAAATAGGAGATTTAAACCCAAGATCCCCACCCAAAACCCAAACCTACCCCCGCGCCAAACCCTAGGTCCGGCCGAGTAAGGCTTGGGTCCGGGTCGGACCCCTTGCGAAAAATCCAAATTTTTAAAGTTCCAAAATTTATCTCAAAATTGTTTTTCCCCCATTCAATTAGGATTTGGTGTTCTTGGTGATCCAATCACCATGATCATCAAAACCTTGAATAAACGATTTATTCTTGAATCCCTAGAATATCAAAACTTTGATCCAATCAAAAATTGATAATCCAAACAATTTTAAATCCACCATAATTTTAATTGCGATTGAGCAGTGCGATTAAAGTTTATAAAACAATAAACCACATAAAACACATAGACCACATAAACATCATAATCCCAATATTCAAATCATGCTAGGCACATAAACAATTTATATACACACAACATGATCTTAGTATTGAAATAATCAACATGAACGGGGCTCTGATACCACTGTTGGGTTTCGTAGTAACATGCGCAGCGGAATTAAGCATTTAAAATTTATGAAACCCAAAGCCCATAGATCCATTCATATCATTAAGTCAAATACAACATAATGAAACTAGAATACTAACCCTTGATGCTTTTGATTTTGCAACCTTGAATTCGATGGAGGCTTGAAATCTTGATCACGAACAAAGCAAGAATCACGAACTATGAAGATGATAAGTTTCACCCTCTAGCGGTATCCACACACGAACGAATATCAAGAACACTTGATCTTGGTTGCTAGACCAAATTATGAAACACGCTTTCACAATTGTAAGAACTATATGGAATTATGAATATTCTTGTTCTTCACTTTTGGGATCTTAGAACAAGAAAATAACCTCTCAAAACCTTATGGAGGCTCTCACAACAACGTGTCTAATGGCTGTAAAAAGGATCCTTAAATAGGTCCTAATCTTTAACCCTTAAGGACTTAGGAAACCTAAATCCCGTCACCAAATTAGGCAACAAGGAATTCTGGCCGACTTGAGTGGCACGGTCGTGCCCTACAATCTGGCACGGTCGTGCCATCTAGTCCGCGCGAATTCCCCAGCCGCCCATTTTCGGCACGGTCGTGCTTGGTAATTTGGCACGGTCGTGCCAATCATGTCGACAGGTTTGCCTTGGTTTGGATTTATGGCACGACCGTGCCATTTTAAGGCGCACGACCGTGCCAGAGCCAAACACTGATATATTTCCATAATTCCCATTTAGTCCTTTACGATTCGTTCTATTTGTGTGTGACCCTCTAGGATTACACTAAGTTGGCAATGGGTTCAAACATGAACCCATAAGATATGATTAGGTTCTAGCAAACCGTCATACCTACCCAAATAGTGTAACTAGATACAAGTTCGCATTCCTTTTAGAACATGTCATAATCCCTTTGTCCACGATGTCATTGAACACAAGTCATGGTCAACAAGTCAACTTGTATTGTTCAATACTTTTCTCGATCCCGAATATGTGATAATCCAAATGACATTGATCCAATCAATCCATTTGAGTTTGGCCAAACATTTCACCAACATCATTCCTTCGAGGGGCCCAAGCTTGATATCTCTCCGAAGAGGGACAAATCCATTTGGCTTATTATTCTTCCCTACGTGAATCCAATCATGCCAATCATACCCTTTATAACTACCGTGTTAAGGCAGCGTTTGAATATGTCAAACATAATGTTCATCAAGTGGAAGACTATAATAACTTCATGTCTAAGGATTCAAATGACATAACTAATATGAGATTTATATATGACATCGACCATGACATAAATCTCATACCGCGGGTCATGTCCAGTACCTTGTTCCAAACAAGTACCCATAAATCTAACATGATCATCCCATGATCATTTAGCCTTTATACTAGTGCTTAAGAAGCTCTAGGGACGGAGATTATTATAAGCAAACACGAGCCATAATAATAATCCTATTATCTCTTTATTATCATGAATAAACTGATAACTTATACAGCGTTTAACAACCGTGCCTAGGGCACCAACACCAACATTTAGAGCTAGATCAATGTTGAATGATAAAGATGGAAGCTTTATCATCCAAATGATCATTATTGCCAACAAAAGCATCATTCCAACTAGACAAGAATGTAAATGACAATCAACAAGCCATGATCATCTAGGTTTGAAACTCTTCCACACAAGGCATGGAGGGCACCTTGGATCATCTCATGGCTTGGACAAGAGAAATATATATAGAGTAATATATGTTATTTTGCTTGAATGGACAAGTCTTGCATAAATGTAAAGTTGCTTGAATGGACAAGTCTTGCAAGTAATGTAAAAGTGCTTGAATGGACAAGTCTTGCAAGTAATGTAAGATTACATAACTTAAACAAACATTAAAGATAAAATAGAGTTATAGATGAAGAGAAGGGAGGGGGAGAAGGTGGCTTTACCTATTTTGGTTTAGCCAATCTTCCTTTCTCTCTTTCAATCTTTGTTTCACTCTTCTCTCACACTTCTGTAGTGATTTTGACAGAGTAATCCTTCTTATGTTGTTTCTCCCCCCTTGAAATGATCAGCATGGGGTTCAATTTATAGAGGCTGAGGGTGTCCAAAGTAGCCGTACGGCTAGGGACCCCATGTGCCCAAACCATCCGTACGACTCGACTTGGCGAGATTCTAGATTTTTCCAAGTTTAATTCCATTTTAGTCCTGGAATATCAGGTTTAATCCCAGTAAGGTCCTGGCCCATTGGTTTATCCCTAAATGGTACCAAGAATTCCTCTAAAGTAGGTCGATTTCAGATTGTGGGGTACTTACACAGCGGGTCATGTCCCGTACCTTGTTCCAAACAAGTACCCATAAATCTAACATGATCATCCCATGATCATTTAGCCTTATACTAGTGCTCACAAGTACTAGGGACGGAGATTATTATAAGTAAAACATGAACAACAATAATAATCAAAACATCTCTTTTATGATATGAAATAAATGATAACAGTTTACAACGTTTATTAAACGTGCCTAGGGCACCACTACCAACAATCTCCCACTTTGCCCTAGGCCCAATCTCCCATGTATCTAATACCCATGGACCTAACATGACCGTCATGTTTAGCTTGTGGAAGTCCCTTTATTAGCGGGTCCGCGCCATTGTCATCAGTAGGTACTTTGCATATATTCACGTCACCTCTGTCAATGATTTCTCGATGACATGGTAACGAACCTAAGCTATGTTTTGGATTTTTGATGTGCCCTTGGTTCCTTTGCTTGAGCAATAGCACCATTATTGATCACAATAAAGGTCTATTGGATTTAGCAATACTAGGAACCACTTCAACTTCAGTGATGAACTTCTTAATCCAAACAGCTTCCTTTGCAGCATCCGATGCAACAATGTACTCAGCTTCCGTTGTAGAATCAGCGGTTGTACTTTGCTTGGAACTCTTCCAGCTTACAGCTCCACCATTTAACATAAACACAAAACCCGATTGCGATCGACTGTCATCTCTGTCGGTTTGGAAGCTTGCATCCGTGTAAGCATTTACAACGAGATCATCTTCCATTCCTCCATAGACCAAAAACGAGTCTTTAGTCCTTCTCAAGTACTTAAGAATCGCTTTTACAGCCACCTAGTGATTTTCTCCGGGGTCGGATTCGTATCTACTTGTCATGCTCAAAGCATAAGATGTCACAACCCGAAAACCCGTCTCTATTTTCTAATAATAAATATCTAATTATTTATTTATTTCTTATTTAATTATTTAAATTATTATTTAATTAATAATTTAAATGTGCATTTTTGTGTTATAAATAATTTATGCCTAGCATTTTATGTGGGTCATTTGTGCTAGTGTAGTATTATTTGGTCTTAGTGTTAGTAGGAAGTATTAGAGTTAGTGTAGTTAGTGGGGAGGGGGTCTAAGTGTAAATGTTTCAAATAATTCTCCCTACTCCCTCTCTTCTCCCTCACCTCTCTCACCCCCCTCCCATTCCATCCCAGCAACTCTCTCTCTCTCTCTCTCCAAAGAAAAAGGTAAGATTTCTCTCTTCCTTCTCTCTTTATTTTCCTCCTCTTCTTCTCATCTTTTCTTAGTGCTCATTTTATGAAACGTGTCTAGATCGTCGATAGGATCGTGTAGGACCAAAAATATTCAAATTCCGTCACCTTTGTGAAAATTCGAGTAAGTTACTTTTTCCCCCATTTTCCATGCGAGAAAACTGTTCATCAATGGTTGTATGATGTTATTGTTGTGTTTATTGCAATCATGGATGAGTTTTGAGTTATTTCAATTTGTTTGATAAATTTTGTGAGAAATTGATGTTGGGTTGAAATCTATTGGATTGGATGTTCTAAATAATGTCTTATGAGCCATTTTATGTTTCCAAGTTACTAGGGTACCATGGTTTTGATATCTAGAAGTATTAACCTTGGGGTTGTTGATTTGATTGTGAGAATGGTAGTTTTTGTGACCATTTCCGAGTTGAAGAAACCCAGGAAGGAATTCGGGTTTTGCTGATAAACCTTGGAGGCGCGCGCACCCTCCCATAGGAGGCGCGCGCCACCCTCTCCTCCTCAAAACTTGTTTTTTCGCTTCTGATCAAAGGAGGCGTGCGCACCCTCCCATAGGAGGGCGCGCACCCATTTCTTTTCCAAAAA
>JAOWBW010000146.1:1924641-2039411 GCA_026119855.1 Campanula takesimana
AGGGGGACCAAAACCTTTCATGTTTATTTTTCAGATTTCATGTTTTATGGTTGGAACCGCAAAGAAGAAGAAGGATCTCTGGTATTGATAGTGGATGCTCACGACACATGACTGGAGATTCCGAACTACTCTGCATTTTCATCCAAATGAAAGGTCCCCCGAGTGTTTGGTAACAACAAGAAAGAGAAACAGTAGGATATGGAGCAATCAAACGAGGAAGGTGACTATTGAAAATGTGTCCCTAGTAGAAGGACTCAAGCACAACCTTCTCTCCATATCTCATTTTGTGACAAAGGAATGAACTGCATCTTCACATCAACTAGCTGTTTATCAAAGATGCTTCCTCTGAAATCACTCTACTCTCTACTGACTGGCAACAGAACAGGTGCTGTTTATAATGATTATTTAAGCAATACTGTTTCTATTGCTGACCTCTGTTTTGTAGCCAATATAAGTGAAAGCAGCTGGTTTATGGCATAACGCGGCTCAGCCCTTGAACTTCAAGTATCTAGCAAAACTTCACAGGATGGTCTAGTAAAAGGACTACCCAAAATGGCTGACCATCATGATGAAAAGTGTAAAGCATGCCAGCTTGGAAAGCAGCCCAAACATTCATTTCCTAGTAAAACCGCACCTTCAACGAACCGCTGTTTGCAACTGCTGCACATGGATTTATTTGGACCTGTCCCCAACCGCCAGTATTGGAGGAAACCGCTATACACTTGTGGTGGTTTGATGATTATTCAAGATATACATGGGTGGAAATGATGGCCTCTAAAGATGATACTTATGGCATCGTAACCGCTCTCTTTAGACAGCTCCAAACTCAGAAATTGGATGACATTGTTGCCGTGCGTTCAGATAATGGAACCGAATTACAAACATGGTGTTGCCCAATATTGTGATGATCATGGAATTGATCATAACTTCTCTGCACTGGGTTCCACAACAGAATGGAGTTGTAGAAAGAAAGAACAGGACTTTGATTGAAGCCGGGAACCATGATTGCAGAAGCAAAGCTTCCCAAATACTTCTGGGCCGAAGCCGTCAATACCGCATGTTTCACCCAGAACCGCTCCTAATCATCAAAGTTCACAACAGACTCCTTATGAATTGTGTGAGGCAGATCACCCAACATTGCCTTCCTTCAAAATATTTGGATGCAAGTGCTACATCTTGTACAATGGCAAAGAGCATCGAGGTAAATTTGATGCTAAGGCCGATGAAGGTATTTTGTTGGTTATTCAAAACACTCCAAAGCTTTTCGTTGTTTCAATAAGACATCTTTAAAATTGTAGAATCAGTCCATGTTACATTTGATGAACATAATCTTCTTGAGCCACATATGGCTCCAAATGTTGCTGATGATTTTAGTGGTTTTGAGACAGGTACATCATACCATAATCATGCAACCGCAAATGACCAACCTACTCAAACCGCTCCATCAGGTTCTCCAGCCGCTCCAAATCAAACCGAAGGTGTTGCTGTAGAACCGCATTCTTCTGATCCCATTCAAACCGTTGATCCAGTTCCAACATCACCTTCAATGAAGATTTCAATGAATATCAAGAAGAGCCTCCTCTGGAAAATCTTCAAGAATAGTGGTTCATGAAGACCTCCCTCCAGAAATCAATGAACATAGAGACCATCCCACAACTAATGTTATAGGTCCTATCAGTTCTGGTGTTTCAGCAAGAGGAAGCTTAACTCATAGGATAACCACAGTTTGTTCTCAACCGCACTGTTATCTCAGATGGAACCGAAGAAGGTAGATGAAGCTCTAAGTGATCCAAGTTGGGTAGCTGCAATGCAAGAAGAGCTCAATCAGTTTGAAAGATGCAGAGTTTGGACTCTAGTTCCAAGCCCAGAGATCACACTGTAATTGGAACAAAATGGGTATACAGAAATAAGATGGATGAAATGGTACTATTACAAGAAACAAGCAAGGTTGGTTGCTCAGGGTTTATAGGCAGAAGAAGGGATTGATTATGATGAAACCTTGCCCCTGTAGCCAGACTTGAAGCCATTAGATTGTTCCCTGGCTTATGCCTCCTTCAAGAAATTCAAGTTATATCAAATGGATGTGAAGAGTGCATTTCTGAATGGTGAACTACAGAAGAAGTTTATGTAGCTCAACCGCCAGGATTTGAAGACAACAAATATCCCAATCATGTCTTCAAGCTCAAGAAGGCCTTGTATGGACTCAAACAAGCTCCAGAGCATGGTATGACACTCTATCTAAATTTCTTATTGAACAAGGCTTCTCTAGAGGTAAAATTGATACAACCCTATTTATTGCTAAACACAAAGGTCATTCATTATTAGTTCAAATATATGTTGATGATATTATTTTCGGTTCTACTAATGAGACTATGTGTGTTAAGTTTGAGAAGCTTATGAAAGGTAAATTTGAGATGAGTATGATGGGAGAATTGACATTCTTTCTTGGACTCCAAATCAAGCAATGTCATGATGGAATCTTTATCAACCAAGCCAAATATACCAAAGATTTGATCAAGAAATTTGGGCTTGAAACCGCTAAGCCAGTTGATACCCCAATGCAAAAGGCCTGCAGTTTGGATCAAGATGAACGAGGTAAGAAAGTTGATCAGACTCTCTACCGAGGTATGATTGGTTCTTTACTTTACTTAACTGCTAGTAGGCCGGATATCATGTTCAGTGTTTTGTGTTTGTGCTAGATTTCAAGCTGACCCTAGAGAATCTCATCTTATTGCTGTTAAAAGAATTATTAGATATTTATGTGGATCTGTTAACCTTGGACTTTGGTACTCCAAGAATCTTCATTTGATCTATTAGGTTATTCAGATGCTGACTTTGCAGCATGTAAGATAAGCAGAAGAGCACAAGTGGTACTTGTCAGTTCCTTGAACCCGGCTTGTATCATGGTCCAGCAAGAAACAAGCATCGGTTTCAGTCTCAACCGCTGAAGCTGAATATATTGCGGCTGGAAGCTGTTGCTCTCAAATTCTCTGGATGAAACAGCAGTTGGAAGACTATGAAGTATTTGAGAAGAACTGCCCTATCTACTGTGATATTACTGCAGCAATATCAATCTCCAACAATCCAGTACACACTCAAAAACCAAGCACATTGACATAAGATATCATTTCCTCAAAGATCATGTTGAAAGAAGAACATTTTTCTAGCAAAGGTGGGAACCGACGATCAAATTGCAGATATTCTCACCAAACCGCTTGAAAATTCTAGGTTCTTTCATTTACGAGGAGAAATGGGTATGCTGGAACTTACTTAATATAATTCATGCCTATTTATTCTTGTTCTAATAATTTTTGTTAAGTATTTTGGCTCTATTAAGAAAATGCAAATAGCTTGCGGTTTCAATCGCAAAACCGCAACAAGATGGTTCGGTTAAAGATTCCACTCAAACCGAAGAGTCAAGTAGAATAATTTCAGTTTTGTCCAAACCGAATTGTCAAAGCAAGGTTTCGGTTTTTATACTGAAACCGAAGATAGATCTGGAAGATATCGGTTTTTCACCTAAACCGATAATGAGGAAAGGTAAGTCGGTTTACGCAAAACCGCTCAGGTATGAAATTGCATTTTTAGTCCTACTTTATGTCACTTCATTCATTAAGGACCTTTTTGCAATTATCTCTGCCGCATTAATGCGAATCGACAGGTACACTGACGGTTGAGTTTTCCTTCAGCCGTCATGCCCGCTTCCACTACCCGAGGTGGTTAATTGAGTATAAAAGGACACCATTTTTCAATTATCTTTTTACCTTCTTACTCTTTTTAGCAAAAACCCCTTCTCTCTCCTCTGTACGCCGTCTCTCTCTCTCTGTTCTCACTCAAAATTCTCTTACTTAAACAAAATTTTAATGGCACCAAAGAATCATTGATCTTGCTTCTTCTTCTACATCGTCCAACCATCGAAGCCTGATATGGTATGAAATTCTGAACCCTAACTCAGTATACTTTCATTTATCCGCCATTGTTGAAGCTTAAAAGCTTGTTCATCTTCCTTTGATCATTTTATGCTTTTTCTTCAATTTCTTGGTTGGTTTGTGCTCGCATTTACTTATATACACTGTTTGATTACTTTGTGTTTAAGATTTGTGTTCAATTTTGAGCAAAATCAATTTTGGGGTTATTTGGTGTTCTTGCGAAATTTTGCAGATTCTGGGTTCATGTTTTGTTATTTGTTTTAGTTTATTTAGAACTTTGTTAGAATCTGCCCTTTGTGATCATTTTGATATAATTTTCCATATTTTGGTTAAGATTTTGTTTTGCATATTCATACTCTGTTCTTCGTGTTCTTCATGCATTCAAACTCTTTTTCAAATTTTTCCCTCTTTGGATTCGTTTTGCCTTCACTGTTCCTTCATTCTTTGTTTTTACATTTTTACCCTTGCTCTCCTTGAACCGCATGTTTTCATTGTTAGGTTCCTTGTTATAGTTTGTAGGACTTAATCAAACGCTGTTTGCTTAAGGATTCAAACTATCATTCTTTAAGCTATTTCTAACTAAGAATATCTTTCAGGATCCCTCAAACTTTGTTCCCGTTCTAGGATTCTTGAGGATGAACTTACACAAGATGCAGTTGGAAGGAAGCTCCTCAAACTGCTGAATGATGCAAATTGCTACCTCTGTTTCTTATGGATGAACCGCAGTTTGTTACTATTATCTGCGCCGAATTCTTTGAGAATGGATCTCCACGAAGGCTGAATTACTAGATTAAGAGGAGAACCGATAAGGGATCTGGAATCCGGTGAAATAAAATTTGAAGATGCTATCAAGTCCACCGTCTGTGGCAAAGAAGTGATCCTAACCGCTTCCAAGATTGCAGTTCTAGCTGGTCTTGAGAACTCTGGAGTCATGGGGATAAAACCGAACTTCTAAGCAATACTACAATGGAGTTGATTGGAGTAAATTCTTTCTCCACCAAGAATTCCTCCAAAAAGGACTTTGGAGAGGTGATGGCTCATCCTATGTGAATTGGTGGATTCTGGAGTTATGTGCAAGAATGGAAACCACAACAATTTTACAAGTGAACAGTATGCTTACTGTGTGGCCATTCTTAAAGGGAAGAAACTGCACTGGCCCAAGGTTGTGATGAAGGAGATAATAAATGCTCTAAACCGCCTCCATGCTGCTAAAGCCGCTGGAAAATCCAAGGTCAGAACTCATTGCAGGCTGCTGACAAAGTTCTTGCATCAAGATACTGCCATTTTCAAGTTCTCTGGCTGAAAACAAGGACTATTGGTTGGATCCAAGTGAAAAATCTATCTTTGGATTGTCAAGACTTGATACCTTCAGAACAACTTTTGGATGTGGTATGCTCAAACAGTTTGGAATGAGGACCCTCTTCCTGAAGCCGAACGTGGCCCATTTCCTGAGGCTCGGCTCATAAATCTGGGAAACCGTATGCTGGTGCCATTGCTGATCAGGCCCATGCTACGATGCTAAGAAATGAAGGTCAAACTGCCACTCTAAACCGACTGGGGTTAAGTCATTTAGCTCAAACCGCGGTACAGGCTGAGGGGGAGCTGCGGTTGAGGGGGAGCCTGCAGTTCGGTCTATACCTGCGGATCGTCCCAAGGAAACCGCTGCTCCAAGGAAAAGAAAGGAACTGCTCAAATCCCTTCAGTTATTACAAAAGCTAACCTATCCAAACCGCCTCCTAAACCCTTATCCAAACCACATCAAAACCTTCATCTTCTTCAACCTCTTTTCCCCCCATCAGACTATCTCCTACTCTTTCAAAACCTATCACTTCTAAACCCTCTATTCCCAAACCTCAAGTTAAACCTCTCTCTCCAGTACATCAAAATGTGGAGAAATCCTTAAATTTTGCTATGGATGCCTCCTCTCTTAAAGCCGCCAAGGCTAAATCCATTCCAGAACTTATCCCTTCACCTCATCTTTTCCTTCCTATCCCTTCTCCTCCTAAACCTTCCACTTCTAAACCGCCTCTGTTCAATTCTCTGAAGAACAGTTGGCTGAAATTTTCAAAGCCTTCCCAAACCTTAAACCTTCCTCTCAAACCGATCCTGAGCAGACCAAGGATGCGGTTCTAGTTGAACAAACCGCTGTATCTACCATTGTGGTTCAGCTGAGCAAACCAATGAGTTGAGGCTGCAGCATTACCTGAGCAGACTGATATGTCTGAGGCACTTGGTGGAACCTGAGCAAGATGTTGAAGTTCTTGAGGTTCAACCGCCAAAGAAGAAGAGAAAGTTGGTGAAGATAAGTGATTATGTGGAGCTTGGCAGTCAGGCCACCAGGAGCTATAGACTTCAGTGAGGCTGACTACAAAGGGATCACTCACCACTTGAAGAGCTTTTGCAAGAGAGCTAAGAGAAAGAGCTGAGATGAGGAAGGCAGGTATTGACCCAATGTTGGTTGAGGTCTCTCCTCCCTCACTTAAAGAAAACTGGATTTTGATTCACCAGAACATACTCCATCTTCATCTCCAGACTTACCTTATGCCTTAGCGGTTCAACCTTCACCGGTTCTTTCATCTGTTCAACCTTCAGTTTCTACGTCGGTCCAACCGATGGCTCAGTCTTCAGTTTCACCATCTGCTCCGCCATCGGTTTCATTCATTAAACCGAAGACAAAGAAATGAAAGAATGCTGCTGACTTAGCACGCTATCTGAAGCGGTTCAAAACTGAAACCTCTAGGGAAAGAAGGGCTGGATCCCATGCTCGTGCCGCCGCCAAAGCCGAAGCTAGATTCTTGAAGGCTGGCCGCCCTAACCCTTTTGCTATCTTTCCCAAGGATGAGATGGAAGCCGCAGTTGAAAACTTAATTCTTTCAGTTGCAGACAAAGTGATGGGTGAGATTGCCGATCAGGTACTCATGGATCCCACTCTTGCTAGTCAATTCTTTCTAAAGTTAACTGCTAGAGCTTATCCTCCTATGTTGAATTGGAGATTTGTGCCTTCCCCTTCCATTCTTCTAAATGATGATTATTTGAGATTTCCTCTTCTTCCTCCTTCACCTCCTCAAACTGCTATTATCCCTGTTCGTTCTTTTCTTCACTTTGATCCCATTGAGCTTGAAACCGCCCTTAGGATCTCTATGGGTGAAACTTTAGAGGAAGCACACATTCTGTTGAAAGGTAAAGCCAAAATGCCTTCCTCATCCCATCAATCTGATGATGCCATCCAAATTTCTGATGATGATAATTCCAGTGATGAGCACATCCCTCACTATACTCCTTCTGATGAACCGCCCTCTTCAATTCCTTCCTATCCAATTCTACCTCTTCATGCTACAACCGCCGATTTAATAGATGCGGTTAGGAATATTCAAGTTCATCAGCAAACCGCCTCTTCTAGGTTTGACACTCATCTCCTCACCATACAATCTGATCTTGACGCCATTAAGGGGGAGAGAGTGAATGAGAGATTTGATGATAGGTCAAGACAACAATAGCTAGATGAGAGACTGACTTAATCTTGGAAAATCAACTGGCTCTTCAAGATCTTGTCAGAACCAACAATGATCTTTGCAACTTAAAGTTTCAAGCCGTTGATGCTTCACTTCAATCTGTTGTTGAGAAACTTGACATTTTGCCCAGCATGCGCTTGATTCTTCTGAGCTTATCCTTCATAGAACCGGGAAACTTGTCAAGCAAGCCGCTGCAATTGAATTGAAGATTGATGAACCGACTGAAGTTCGGCTTCGTGCAGCTGACTTTGTTTTTGAAGCCACCCGTGGATCCGGTTCTAGAAATATTGATCAAACTGCCCCCGCTGTTGATGATCAAGTTGCAGAAGAACAAGCTGCTCAAGATGCTCAAACCGTTCAGAACCAAACCGCAGATGATGCTGCTGCTGCAAGGGTTCTGTTGCAGATGAAGTAGACTAGATTTCATTTCTTAGTCTTTCTTTTTGATGTCTCTTGTAATTCATACATTGTAAGTTACTATCCTTTATGATTGAATTATAATGAGAATGACTGCATAGCATTCTGTTTCCAAAACTTTGTTTATTCAAACTGCTTGTTTGTGAAACAATGCTTGTATTTCTTCAAACCTCATGAACTACATTCATCATGAAAATACTTTTTATTGCATTATGTTTTTAAACATTCAGTTTAAACATGCATTTCTGATCCTCAAAATCATATCATCTTTTATGCATCTGAATGTATTTCTTTTCTATCTTTTCTTCATTTCCTTTGTTTTTGATAGATTAGAAATCAATGATCTAGCATAGTGTGTGCATTGACTTGGGACATGCAATTTCATGAAATTTATTTCTGACATGTTCTTACCAAGTACAATGTTTTGCTATTATCATAGTGTGGTAATGGCATCAATCAAATAGGGGGAGATTGTTAGAATTCATTGTTAGTTCACCCACCTTAATTTGATTGATCCATGCCACGTGTCTTTTTATGGACTTTAGGACCGCATGTAATGAAGTTCTACTTCAATTTTTAGATAAGTCCATTTCTAGTGTTTTTAGTTGTCTAGGCTGAGTATAGTTCGGTTGTATCATTAGCGGTTTAGTGCTTCAAACCGTCATCTTGAGACCGCCAGCATGGAGCCCTTCAGTTTTCATCAAACTGCAGTTTGCATGTTTGATGAAACCGCCCATCAAGATCATTCTTCAAACCGCCCCTATGCTTGGTGAAACCGCAGATCAGTTATTGAAGAATTAAAGAGATGTCATTTTTTCCTTAGACAAACATTCCCTTTTTGACCGTAAAAGGATGTTGTTATGTCATGTCAAAATAACTCTAAGTTAACTTGGAGTTTCTGCAAGGAATGTCGGTTTTTCTATCAGTTTGAATTGTTTACCGTTAGTCCTTTCTGCAACAAAGGACAAATGTCAGATAGTGGTGCAACAACTACCTAGGACTACAAGACAAAACCAAGGACGAAAATGACAGCTCAACCAATGGGATTTCGACAGCACTGTACCCTTCAGATTTGATTCAAATCTTTACCCAACGGTCACAAGGGTGCTCTGCCTATAAATAGCCTTCACTATTCAACAATGAAGGTTGCTGAGCTTCAAGAGATTCATTCCCAAGCATTCAAGTTTGCTTTGAAGATTTAAACCCAGATATTCATATCTTCAAACCATCTCCATTGCAAACCCAGTTCTTCATCAAAGCTTCAAGCCTAACAACCATTCATACTTAGCCTTTACACCGAAAGAATTCTATTTGCTCAACCATCATTTAGATCCTTAGAGCATTTGATTTCTTTTCACACACACACCCGATTTATATGATCACATAGATTATATACTTCGAAAACACCGGTTGTTATTATAGCTTAGGTTAGACTTATTGTTTAGAGTTTAGATTCATCTTGTAAAACCTCCTCTAAATTAATACAAGTCTTATAGCTATTAGAAAATCCTAGACTAACCATCTAGGTAGAGGACGTAGTTCATTTAAGAACGAACCTCTTCAATTTGTGTGTTTGATCTTTATTTTCTGTCTTGATATTTATCTTTCTTGTTTGTGGTCTTGAACTCGTTTCCATATACGAAATGACTTGAAAGATGAATTGTGTTTTCCTTAAAACTTTAAGTTTAACTATTCTGTTGTATCATAGTGTTTTCTCAACCCGAGTCAAACTTCCCAACTCTTTAACTAACCTACTTGGCCAAACCGCAAACTCCGCTGTGCATTTTATTAGTTCGGTTCTTGTGCCTTGAACCGCAGTTGGCCAAACTGATAAGTACTCGGTTGATTTTAAGGGTATTTTCGAAAAAGTTTCGGACCACTATTCACCCCCCCCCCCTCTAGCGGTTCTATACCCTTGTTGCCCTCTGGGACCAACAGTAGCTAAGGCCGATCCCGAAGTAGACGATGTCCCCAACTTCTTTATACGATTTTCCTTGCTCAACAGAAAGTCTTTAACATCATCATACTTCAATTTGTTCTTACCCGCTGAAGCATTGATCGCTGTCACCGTTCCGCTCCAACTTCCTGGTAAAGACGCTAGCAACAAACACGCATGAACCTCATCATCAAACGTAATATCCAACGCAGTCAATGAGTCTATAACATCAATAAACTCATCGATGTGTTTAGCTAAGGATCCTCCCTCTAGCATCTTGAGACTACCCATCTTGCGTATCAAATCAACCTTATTTGCAGCAGATGGAGTTTCAAATCTCTCAGTAAGATAATCCAATAGATCCTTTGTGGTTTTTGCCTTCTTGGTAGTCTTCGCGATCCACTTTGACAAAGTAGATCTGACCACCCCTAGGGCTTTCCGATCCATGAGATCCCAATCTTCCTGCTTTTCTCCTTCCGACTTGACTCCCTTTAGAGGCTTATAGAGATATTTGTTGTACAAGAGATCCTCTATTTGCATCCTCCAAAACCCGTAGTCAGACCCATCGAATTTCTCCACCGCTTGTTTATCCTTGCCCATTCTTGATTGCTTGAACAAACCCTAATCGCCCTATAAACCCGGAACGATAAACCAGAGCTCTAGATACCAGTTATTGTGGAATTGACCCTCCAACACCCAAGAAATATCCCAAGAAATAATAGCACCACAAACAAGCACAAGAAATAAAACAGAGAAAAGACACAAGAAATTGTTTACCCAGTTCGTCAATATGTTTGACTACGTCTGGGGGCACTACCAAGCCAGGATCTTGCACTATAATATGTTTGTATGAAGTTACAATGAGTTTAGGGGCGGAACTATACTTTAATATGCACCCAAGAATGAAAACCTAACCCTAGATGGACAAAGGAACCCGAAAATTGGCCTAAAATCAGAACCAGTTTTTGCCTCACCCGACAAGTGGGCGGTCGCCCATATAGGGCCTGGGCGGTTGCCCATAAACTGCTCCCTCCGGACGTATAAACTGATAAAGTGGGCGGTCTCCCACCATCACCCTGGGCGGCCGCCCAGAGCGTCAGTTGCTCCGACGATTTTCTCCCCTTTTGCTCCGAAGTCTAGTCCCGGTTGGTCCTCTATTCCAACAAGAAGAACACCTGAGCTCGCTGAAGAAGACGACTATGGCGGAAGCGAAGGCATGGATCGGAATTGCTCTGATACCATGATAAATTTGATGAAGATCATGGCAATCATGGAGGTATTTGCAGAGAGAGAATTCACAGTTTGAACAAGCATGAAAGAGATATCAATCTGATGAATATGCATTCTGTATTCATCTGAACTGTAGAGTACAATTTATATACAAGAGAACTAGCCACGCTCCTCTCTGACAAACTAACAGAATTCTAACAAACTAACAGAATCTGTTAAGCTTAATTATTATCTGACTAACTACTTTTGACTATTTACAAGAGTGAACCTCTATTTACAATTATTTACTAGAACACCCTTCAACTTGGCTCTGTGGTTTGAGTTGAGTCAGTAGTCTTATCATGAACTTAACACTCACTCTGTAGCAAAATGAATACTCCTTCCGTCCCAAATTGATACTACTTGACTTTTCAAATATGTTAACATTACATTATAATTTATGGAAATTCAGTGATTTTGAAGCCTTAATTTTGGAAATTGGATTAACTTTCTGGGACAAGGAAAAATGAGAAATGAGACTATCATTTTGGGTTGGAGGGAGTGGATGTTACTGCTATTAATGAGGAACAACTATGGCATGGAACAAAAAATTATCCATTGAATTAACTGTATGTTTCCATTTATAGTAAGTATATATATAAATGAGTTGAAGAGGCCAAGAAGTGATTAAAGAAGATTTGGAAATTGGCTGCTTATGAGTTCTTATTAAATTGACAAGAATTACACGCAAAATCAGATTTATATGGAGGTGATGAAGCCAAAATTTATGTTCTGCAAAACAGTGCGAAGAATAGGAAATAAAGAAAAAATTGAGATGGAAAATACTTAATAGAAACATGATTACATTTGCAAAATCTGGAAACATAAATTAAATTTTGATTTATGGGTGATAGGCAATGAATATTTCAATGACTAAAAAGCATGACTCTGAGAATAACTTAACCCAATGAATTTGATGAGAACTGGCTGCTGTGAATTTTCATTGTTATGGTTGGCATTATATATATATATATATAGAGAGAGAGAGAGAGAGAGAGAGAGAGCGCTAGAACACCTAACGATTTGTACGCTTAGACGAGCATATTTTTACACTTTCCAAGGAAAATATTTGCAACAATTCATAAAGAGAAAATGTTGAAATTGTTAGAGAATTTAGGTTTAGGGTAATTGATAATCCTGGATAATTGATCGAATTGTGATTAAATCACTTTCCGAATAAAGTATTTCGCCCCTCAATGCCTGAGTTACACGAAATCTTTATATAAGATAAGACAATCAAACAAATCTGATTCTGGGCAAAGAAAGCAGATTAAAACTCAGAGAATTGTTAGGGTTTTTAGTAAGTTTAACTGAGGCCAATGATCTGTTTATAAACAGATTACATTTAGCAGCAGTCATGACTGTTGGTTTCTAACAGTCTCAATTGTTAGCCAACAGTCATGTTTATTAACAGACTGTGACTATTCCTTTTGGCGGGTAAAACTGGCGGCAAATTATTTGGAGTATCAACAAGGGGCGCTGCCCCTTGACCCCTGCTTCTTTATCGTGGTCGAAAACGTATTTGACTCAAAATGAGTGTGTACTCCACACTTTCCCTTACTCATAACCGAGCCTAATATGAGATCGCATTGGTCTCTAGTGTAATACCCGGCCCTAGGCCATTATTTATTTAATTGTGAAACTCTTTTTATTTTATCTTGGACTCACTAATTAGGAGTAAGCAGTGGGCTCATGTTGGGCTTTAGTAAATAGAAGTCCAATAGGTTAATGTAACCCTTTCTTAATAGGAAACCTATAACCCTTTTTAAAATAAATACTCCTCAAATCCCTAGCAGTTTATTTTATCGTAAAAGAAAAAAAAAACAGAGAACGGGAGAGGGAGAGAGCGGCGATCAGAAAGAGAGACCGCAGACAGAGAGAGAGTTCGGGCAAAGGGGAAAGAAGAAGAAGAAAAGAGAGAGAGAAGAGTCATTCACAAGGTATTCTTGAACCCAATCTTTTCTTCCCCATCTTTGTTAACACAAATCTTTAGAAATCAATAAGAATTGAACCCTAAAGATGAACTAGGGTTGGGCTAAGAACTAAGAAAGAAGGCAATGGTTATTGTGTGGTTGTGTGTGCGTGTGTGTGCTGTTGTGTAAGTGTGTGCGTGTGTGCTGATTGTGTGGGTGGGTGCGTGTGTGTTGATTGTGTGTGTGGGTGTGTGTATCAGATTGTGGGTGTATGGGTGTGTGTATCAGATTGTGGGTGTGTGGGTGTGTGTATCAGATTGTGCGTGTGTGGGTGTGTGTATCAGAATGGTGGGTGTACTCAGTAAGTGTATGCAGAAAGTGTGAAATCAGTGTGTGTAATTCATATAGTGAAATTGAGAGTTGGGGATTGACTAATAAAAACGCTAGGGGTGTTGTAGTCATTCTTAAAGTTATTGGTTAACTATGAAAGAGGTTATAGATGACTAAATCATGGGGTTAATCAAGTAAAAAGAAGTAAATTGGGACGGAAGTAAAATAGTATTTTTCTCATGTCTAAGGCTATGCTATTTCATATTTGTAGATTGTACAATCGGAGTAAGCGAGCAAGTAAAACGCAAGGCTAAGGTAAGGGATTACGCTCTTAGTAGTATTTGATTTCAATCCTTTGTGTAGGATTCCCAATCTCTGTTTTGTTAAAGTAAACTATCTTTGTGGCTAGATAGTATTTTAAAAACTATCCCGTTCTGCGAATGCTACCGTCTTTTGTTATCCACCCTATTGATATTGTTGTTGTTCAATTGGGTTATCATGTGTATGATTCGTATTGTGACTTGGTGTCTAAAGTGAGATGTACACCTTTTAAAAAGTGATCAAGTAAAGTTTGTAAAGTTAAGCTTTATTTTGTAAAAGCTCTTTAAAGTGAAGTTTTGTAATAAGTGAAGTGATTACAGTTATCCATAATCCCGAAACGGATAAGTGGACCCCTACAGTTATCCATAATCCCGAAACGGATAAGTGGACCCCTTACAGTTATCCATAGTTCTAAGTTGAACATGTGGACCCCTTTGCGTTGCTTGATGAAGTAACGTAGGTTATCATTGTTGGTAGTGGTGCCATAGGCACGTTTAATAAACGTTGTAATTGTTATCATTTATTTCATATCAATAAAGAGATGTTTTGATTATTATTGTTGTTCATGTTTACTTATAATAATCCCCGTCCCTAGTACTTGTTAAGCACTAGTATAAAGGCTAAATGATCATGGGATGATCATGTTAGATTTATGGGTACTTGTTTGGAACAAGGTACTGGACATGACCCGCTGCATGAGATTTATGTCATGGTCCATGTCGTACATATATCTCATATTAGTTATGTCATTTGAATCCTTAGACATGAAGTTATTATAGTCTTCCACTTGATGAACGTTGTGTTTGACATATTCAAACGCTACCTTAACACGGTAGTTATAAAGGGTATGGTTGACATAATCGGATTCCCGTTGGGAAGAATAATAAGCTAAATGGATTTGTCCCTCCACGGAGAGATGTCAAGCTTGGGCCCCTCGAAGGAATGATGTTGATGAAATGTTCGGCCGGACTCAAATGGATTGATTGGATCAATAGCATTTGAATTATCAACATATTCGGAATCGAGAAAGTATTGAACAAAACAAGTTGACTGTTTGACCATGACTTGTGTTCAATGACATCGTGGACAAAGGGATTGTGACATATTCTAAAGGAATGCGAACTTGTATCTAGTTATACTATTTGGGTAGGTATGACGGTTTGCTAGAACCTAATCATATCTTATGGGATCATGTTTGAGCCCATTGCCAACTTAGTATAATCCTAGAGGGTCACACACAATAGAACGAATCTTAAATAAGAGGACTATATTGGTATTTAGGGTCGGAGGACCTCCAAGGAATTTCTGGAAAGTTCTGGGCCTCCTGGTCAACCAAGCGGGCGCTTGGGTTGCACCAGGCAGGCGCCTGAACAAGCCGGAAAAGGAATTGGACTTTCTGCCCAAACAAGCGGGCGCCTGGGTAGGACCAGGCGGGCGCCCGGTATGCCGGTTTGAAATTTGCTAATTCGATTAGGAATGGTTTTTGACACAAGTTACCTATTTGGAATAGGTCTTAATTGTGTATAAAAACACCAATTCGGCCAGACCATATTTACTAGTGCTTTTGTGAGTCTCAAAGAGTTTGAGAGAGGTTTTATTTTGTTCTAAGATATCCTTGATTGAGGAACAAAATAATTCACAAATAAATTCCATATAGTTCTTTATTATATTGTGAAAGTGTGTTTCATAATATTTGGTCTAGCAACCAAGATCGAAGAAGCTCCTTTGATATTCGTTCGAAGTGTGGATACCGCTAGATGGTGAAAATCATCATCTTCAAAGTTCGTGTTCAAGCTTTGTGATCGTGATCAAGTCTTCAAATCTCCACCAAAGACCAAGAGAAAATTTGATAGCCATCAAGGGTTAGTTTTTCCTTTATTCATCATGTTGTATTTGATTTAATCATATGAACGGATCCATGGCTTTGGGTTTCTTAAAATTTTAATTGCTATATTCCGCTGCGCATGTTACTTGGAAACCCAACAATCATGATATATGATTTTGGGTGCGGTCAATAGAAACCCGAGTCCTGGGTACAGCACGTGCTTAATCCCTAAATGAAGTAAAGTAAAGTAAAGAAAAGTAAAGTTTTGTGAAAAATGTTGTGTTTTGGAAACTGTCTCTGAAGCCACATGTTTTCAAGAAATGAATTGTTTTTCATCAAGTTAAATGTTTTCAAACTGAGTGTTTGTTTGATCATTGAGTTATCCTTTCGTTGTTAATTCTTGTTACCGTTTGTTTCAGTTATCTCCTCTTAGTACCCGAGGGGATTCCGTATGAACTTGCTGGGCATTGTTCGCTCATTCCTTTCATCCTCATTTTTTCCAGGTTATAAGTAAGGATACTAAAGGTCACAAGGAATCGTTGGCGTAGAAGCTACTTGCGATTAAAGTTAGTTAGTAGTTATATGTTTCCGTTAAGTTAAGTTAAGTTGAACGTTATTTTTCCGTTGGTTACCATTCTGAGCTAGTGACTTGTACTAGCCGTTATGGGTTTGATTGTTAGTTAAAGTTTGAATTGTGGTTATTTGTAGCCGTTGGCATTCTGATTTAAGGATTTATCCATGTTAATGATTATTTAATAGTTGTGGAAAGTTGGGGTGTTACATCTAGTAAATCCAATTACATAAAATCGTTGATGACACTAAAATCACCAACAGAAATCTGGAAAGCGTATCATAGATTATTTTTAGCTGTTTTCCAAAAAGCTCAAAAACAAGATTTTCATGCAAAATATATAGTCTGATATTTTGACTGATCAGATTTATAAAGAGAATGAATAAATTCGTAAGCATAAGATGTATTGTAACGCCCCGAAACCCGGACCCAAACCTTACGGGCCCACAGTCCGGCCACGTCACCATTTACAATACTAAACCATAAGTTTTCATAAAACTAATCAAACCCATTTATTAAAACATCGTCAAAGATGACGTCTAAAATCCAACAAAACATTAAAGTCTTACATTCCCAAATAACTGAAATAATCAACTAAAGCGTCTAGACTAATAATAATCAAAACCAATTTAAAAAGTCCTTGAATATCTTCTAATTGCTCCAGAGACTGAAACTTCCATCCTATTTATTACCTGGAAGAAAAAGATAATGAAAGGGTGAGCGAACAAAAGCTCAGTAAGTTCATATACAACCCCTCCGGTTACTAAGGAGGAGTTGACCTGAAGAAATATCAACGAGTACGAAATCAAAAGGGAAATTCAAACGCTTTAACAAAATCTCAAAGGTTTTACAATATTAACAAAATAGACTCGAGTAATTTAATTACCTACAACCGTCCCATACCGTTTGTAGATAACTAAATTACTCACAGATATTATAGAATTCCAAATGATGACAAATTGATGCAAAAAGACTAGAATGATTCCATACCAGCTATAAATAATTAAACCACTCACAGATTTCAGAATTTCAAAGGACCGATAACTGAACAAAACTAACAAGAGATCTAATTATTTACGACCGTCCCATACCAGCCGTAAATAACGAAACCCCTCATAGATATCATGATCACATAAGTGGTCTAATGACCTTTTCAAACCTAAATTCCCCGAAGGGACAAATACTCCGAAGAGCACACAAAATTACCCTGCAGGGTCTAAACAGTGAATCCGGATCACCCCACCACTCCTCTTGAGCAGTGAACAAAGTTGCCTTTTCAGGCCAAAATCAAATATACCCCGCCGTAACGAGTTGTTTAACTTATGTGCTCATTGATAGGATACAAAATGTTTTCAAAAGCTTATCTCATCAAAAACTCTTTTTATATGAAATACGAATTTCAAAGCTCACAAAAGGTTTGACGTATTGACAAACAAATGATACGAATTTGGCAAACGAATTAACAAAGGGCCAACAAATGATACAAATTTAGCAAACGAATAACAAAAGATTATCAAAAGACGGTGACCGAGTGAGTCAATGCAAATACTGACACGATGTCAGTTTGACCGTATAAAAGAACGTACATCGCCAAAAATAATGCGGAAGCCTAATAACTGAAACGGTAACATAACGAAACAATAACCTAAATGATGTACAATCCCTTACCTTAATTGCACTTAAACACCGCTTCCTTCTACAATAAGTACACCTCGTAATACTGCTGCGCAAGATCAACTGCCAAAAATGAAATTACAATCATTTGTATATATACTTATATTGTATCCCTAATATAAAATAATTTACAAGCTCCATAAAAATCCACTAATTCTCTCTCCCTCAAAATTTTCTCTCCACTAACATTGTTATACTAAAACTTTCTCCTGATGATGATCATCCAGCCCACAAATTAATAACCAACCACTTTGTTACTTCATCAAAACAAACCACTCTCACATTAATTTACCCCATTCCACTATTCATCCAAACTAATAGGAGTATTAAATTCAGTACAATAGCATACTTTGATTGTTTACTGAAACGTGCCATCATCCTCAGCTCATCCTTCGTGTCTCTCCTCTCTCTTGCGCAGCTTTTGATTCCCAATCAAAATAATATTTTGGTTTCTAATAAACGATCTAGGGTTAGGGCAAAAAGACTTAATAGTCGCTTCTTAAAGAATTCACCTAGTTAATATGTAAATGGCCCAAGCCCAAATAATATAATCCTGGCCCAAAATTAAAGCATCAGAAATAATATTTTTAAATTGCACAAATTAGATCATTTAACAACCCATCATTGTTATTTAAATTATAACCCAACTAAAAATTGTACTTATTTAACCAGTCCAATCAAACCATTATTCACTACTACTTAAATGCTACAATTAACTTAAAGCCCATACTAAATACTCGAACAGTAATTAATACTTAATAACCCATCACGTGTTCTTAATTAACCCAACTAAAGCCCAAGAATAATAATTAATTATCACGGCTCATTATTTATAAATATAACTAAATTCCAAAATAATAATTAGAAATTTTTGGGTCATCACATGTATTGTATCTACTAATTTTCAAATGTTACAAGAAATTAATACAAATGTACATAAGATAAAAATGAACGAAACAATGAATTAAGGAATTCGGTGACATGAAGATCTCTTACTACCTTTGCAGCTAAGATCCTATTAATTAATTTACATTTATTTTGCAGCATTTCTTGATTCTATCATGCACATTCGCAGACGATCTAACTCCGTTGAACTCCAGCATTGACTCCCATTAGTGACCCCAGATATATTGAACCTTTATACTCATGAACCTCTGCAAGGGTTGGGGCCTTGAACTGTGGACTAATAGTCAATGTTTCCAAAATAGTACCAAAACCATTAATCTTAATCCCAAGTAGTTCACCTTTACCGGTTGTTACAGCTATCCAAAAGTCTCCTGAAGGCGTCCTCCTTATATTATCGGGAATTCCAGTTGTGATTTGTAATATAGTCTCGACCGAGTGTGCTTTTGGACCTCTTAGCCAATACTTTAGAACCCTCGCGCCAACAAATTCAGTTACAAGGAGGAACGAACGATCTTTACTAATAGCCACTCCAGCTGCCCCGGCAATGCCACTAAGTAAAGTGGATACCCTCTTTGTCTTTGGGTCATATTTGAGCAACTGTCCGGTTGAATCGCTAGTGGTAAGTATTAATAGAACGTTGCTGCATCAGATAGAGAAATCATAGTAAGTTTTATGCCATGATAATCTGACAAATTCTTACGCTGGCTGTTAGAGAACATTGTAAGTTTCATTAGGAAAAAAAAAACACTAAACGATACCCTCTGACTCATAATAAGGGGCACTTTTGGTCAAATTCACTTGAACTTTGACTAACACTTTATTATGCTAAACTATTAATCTCCATAAAAATTTAAAAATGGTTATTAAATCAGTAATAGAAACATTACCAATAACTATTTTTATTTTTTATGGAGATAAATACGTTAGCTTAAAATGTTAGTCAAAATTCAAGTAGGTTTGACCAAACGTGCCCCTTATCATGGGACGGATGGAGTATATGTTTGTGCGTTGTACTTAAATTGTACGTACTCAATTCCGGCCGTAGAACTTGCTTCAGTGAAGTAAACGTCTCCGGTTGACTGGTCAACATCTAGACCAACAGTGAATGTAAACGGGATTCCGTTTGCGGTGGTGGCAAGTTGGGTAGCTCGGCCCCCTCTACGTCCAACTACAAACAACCCTAAAGTCGCATCAGCTATATAGAGTTGTCTGGTGCGATGGTGAAAAGCCATACTTAATGGCCTTCCGCATGTAGATAACAAGTCGAGAGTTTTAACGCCGTCACACTGTGCTCTAGTCCTGAAACAAATATATTTCGTTAGATATTATACTCAATGTTACAGTTAAGTTACCAACTTATCTAAAAGCTTAAAACAGTTAACTATAGAGAGACATGACCATCATACCTATTGGGGGCAGTGTAGGCAAAGTCAACAAAACGGTTTCTTGAATTCTGGTACATGAGAATTCGACCATCCATGATGCCGGTGTAAGGTCCCCTGCCTGACGAGTCGAAGGCGAAGCTATGGGGACCCACTGATGGCACGGCGAGATTTTGAAAAGATGGTAGTGATAAAACTGGAGATAAAAATAATAAAGGGGTGATGAAGAAGAAGAAAAATGGAAGCATTATGTGAACGAATTTGGAGCTGGCCATTTTATGCGTTGACTTTTGATCAGTAGGAGCAGATAAAGATGAAGTTTGTTGTAATGATCAATTTTTTTTTTTTTTTTGCTAGAGTTGTTTTTGGTAGTATGAGTTGCAGAAAACATTAATGCGATGAACTTATTTATAGGCAAACTAGAGATTAGAAAGTCAAGAGTATGGAAAAAGTCGTGAGGATATAATCTATACATACTAATTAATTAAGAAATTGAATGGCTCCAAGTATGAAGCGTTGACAAAGTATCCGTTCAATGGTCAGTCACTAGCGCACCAGCAAGTTCAATCTCCGGTAGGGGTAGGACCCCGGCCGATCAACAGGGAATCAATTACTACATGTCCGGAATAAATATCGTCTTTTTTATTATATTGTTAGTCAAATTAATTTAGTTTTTGCTAAAAAAAATTAATTTAATCATTCTCATGAAATTGTGAAGATTGTTAACTGTAATAATTTTAATAGAGAACCAAATACAAAGTTTAAAATTTCGTGTAGATTACTAAATTATCGTTGAAGTTTCATCAAAGTTCAACTAAGTTGAACAGAAAGTCAAACATGCAATATTTATTACGAGACAAATAGAGTATTCTTTATGTCTGACACAACAAAAAAATTAACTTCATCTGTCCCAAAATGAATGACTATTAAAAAAAAATTGTCTCAAAACGAATGAATTTTATGTCGAAAAAAAACTTTGTCTCTAAATAGATTTCTTACTAAATGTTTTTTCTTTATTCATTAAAGACTTGCATTATCAAAAGACTACAAAGTCGATAATAAAGATTTTCAAACACATTTGTTATTAAACTTGAAAAAAGTTGAGTTTCTTAAATTTCTTCAAAATGAAAGAACGACATTCATATTAAGATAGAGGGAGTAATAAAATGAATCTCCAATATATATTTTTTTTTCCTAAAGGGCCCAATAACTTCTTAATCCATTTTAACCTTGATACATTTTCTGTGAAGTTACTTAAAGTTAATTGCTAAACATTATACTCCGTATCAGTGGCGGATCTATACCAAAAAGTTTGGTGTTGCCTATTTTTTTTTTTTTTTTAAAAAGATGCGAAACTAAAATTCAATATGTTTACAATTATAAATATAATAGGCTTCAATATATTAACATTATATTAAACAAACACAATTTACAATTGATGTTTCCTAGGATTCATCTTTTGAAAATAAGTTAAAATATCATCCTCACTAATAGTCATAAATACATTTCTTTCTACAAAAGTTACCAATCGGTCATTTAACCATTCATCCCCCATCTTAGACCTGAAATTGCTCTTCACATGCTTCATAGCTCAAAAGACCCGCTCAACACTTGCGGTTGGTCTTTTCGTAAATGCTAAGTCAAATGATTTTCCTTAAGAAATTGATAGTATGCATATCAACAATCAAATGAGTGGTTCTACCCATTACCCAACCCCCAAACTAGAAAAAAAATGAAATCAATTTTAGATTTTAGGGTTTACCTTTGGACAATCTCTTCTTGTTTTCTTGAGGCGGCTGCGGAGGGGGAGTATTTCCGTCCATCCGGTGATGGTGGCGGTGGTTGTGACAGCCACTGTGGGCGGCGCCGGCGGTGAGTGAGGGAGCGGTGGCGATTGCGAGGGTCTGTTGTTTTGTTCCGTGTTCGTATTCTTTTTCCCAGTTAATGCGTTTCTAATTACTGAGTTTTTTTAGTTTTTTTATTTAAATATTAAATACCCAAAACTACCTCGTTTTGCAAAAAAAAAAAAAAAAAAAAAATTACCATTGCCTGGGCAATGGTAGGCAAAGGAGTAGATCCGACCATGCTTCGTATTCAAGTTATACTCTTATACAGATAGAGCAATGCTAGGGGCACAAAATAAGGTCACAAAATCTTGCTCACAAAATGATGTAGCGATATTTTATTGGTTGCATCGATAATGGACCCTCCACACTCTAATTAAAAACACCAATACAATCATTACACCTAGGATTTTGTGAGCAAGATTTTGTGTCTTTTTTGTGCCCCTAGTATTATTCATACAGATAATGTTATCAAATGATATGTTTAAGGTTATATATATATATATATATATATATATATATATATATATATATATATATATATATACTATATAAAGTATTTAAATGTCAATTATATATATATACTATATAAAGTATTTAAATGTCAATTTTCTTAAATTTTTCTTAAGTTTAAAATTAATTTGGAATATGGAATAGTTTACTGCATCCAGTTTTTGGTTTCTTAAGTTGGTCAAGCATAAAAATTCTATTTAGGGTCAATATGGGATTGTATTTAAAAATAAATGAATAAATTTCTTAACATTCTCTATTTTGAAAAGTTCAGGTCAGATTGTGACACGGTCACTGTCCATATATATCTTGGGGAGTTTATATCATATATACTACTCCCATAGGAGTATATGATTTAATGACTCTCATAATAGGAGCATAAAATTATTTAAAGATGAGTTGGTTTGGGGGGAAACTAATTCCTCCATAAATTATAAAAAGTCCACTTTTTAACCTTTAAACCTTAAACACTAAACCTTAAATTCTAAACCATAAACCTTAAACCCTAAAACATTAACCCCTATAAAAATAGGACTTTTTATAACTTATGGAAATACTAGTTTCCCCCAAAATTTTCTCTTTAAAGATTATAGTGATTTGAAATGAGACCTTGTGGATATATACAATTAGCAGACAAGTAATTTAATTGCATGCAAAGTTCGAATTTACGTACATTTGTCCTAAAATAATGTTCATTTTTTTTATAAAAATAAAAACTACTAATATTTAATTATTTACTTTGGAACCAAGGAAGTGTATCAGTTTTTTTTTTTTTTTTTTTTTTTTTGACTCTTAAGTGTATCAGTTTTTGGAAACTAAAAACTCGCCAAATGGTTTTGTGAATTGCTAATACTAATATATGTCACTCATTTATCAATATCAGTTCATAATTGTTAGTTTTATTATGAAGCCAATAATATTTTTTTTTTCTTAACCTAAAATGGTACTCTTAGTCTTTTTATGAGCAACTCAATATTTTTCATGTGAGAATTGAGATGTATCAAGCTGAAGCAGATATAGCAGCTTCCACGGCCGGTCCCGTAAAATATGAGGCCCGAAGCGAACTATTTATTTAGGGCCATCACATTTTTTGCCCCAATATGACACACACATTAAACTTTAATACCCTAAACTGTAATTGGGTTAACTTAACATTTTTAGAGATATTCTTTCAAAAAAAAACATTTTTAGAGATATTGTAAAATAACAAAAAACTAAAATAAAAAAATATGATAAAATTATTGCGGTAATATTTGAAAAAGAAAGGCCTAAATTTTAAATTGCAAGAATAAAGCCCAAAATTTTTTTAAAAATATATATTGCATGAATAAAAGCCTTGCTTTTGCCAAACAAGATTTAAGTGATCGTTGAAGGAAGGAAGAAAGGATAAAACAAAACCTACAATTGTTTGAAGGAAAAAAGAATAAAACAAAACACTAGCGAGGATTCAAATTTGGGTTGAACGAGTGGCAAACTTTATAACAATATTCCCAACCACGGGGACAAGTGAATAGTTTGCCATATTTGACCAGATTTATTTTACATATACAGAAATTAAGAATTTTGGGGCCCTAAAATTGGGTAAAATTTTGGGGACCCTAAGCGGCTACTTCCTTCGCTTACCCCTAGGGCCGGCCCTGTCAACTTGCATTGTCTATAATACCATTCGAAGTTTGTCATGTGAGATGTACTGATGTAGATTTTAATTTTTGAATAATATTTATTAAAATTTAGATGAATATTAATTTGTTCATGTTTTGGTAAATAAATTGACAAAGTGTGCATTAGTAGAATCAAGTTCCAGATATTAAGGAAAAATAAAACTTGAAAACTTATTGAGTCAAATTAAAATCTCTTGAAAGATAAAAATCAAGTGAAAGATAGAGGACCAAAAATATTTTTCAGACCCATGAAAATGTTTCATAGTTAGAATAAATCAATTGACATGATACTGGTCATGTAAGTAAAAATACGTAAACAAATTACATTGACAATAGTCTCTCTCTCTCTCTCTCTAATATTTCATTTGTTTCATAATAAATGACTATTTTAAAGTTTTTTTTTTTAAATGAGTAACTTTTGCACAAAAAGAAAACCTTATCTCCAAATGTTCTTTTGTCAAACTATTTTATTCTATTCACTAGATACTTGCAAAATTGGAAGTTTAGAAAGAAGACAACAAAAATTCTCATAAACATTTATTATTAAGATTTACAAATTTTTGAATTCCTTCAGTTTTTTTCAAAATGAAAAAAAAAAACATTCATTGTGCGACTGAGGAAGTATGTTTTTTTCTCAATTTATTTCAAAACAAATATTGCATTTGTTTAATAAAGAAATAATATAAGTACAATTTCACCATTATACAAGTATTACTGAAATAGATAAATAATGTAAATTCTATTAAAATTTTGACAAATTAATCAATTAAATATAATATTAATTATAGATAATATTTTTCTTATCTAAAATAATTGTCTCTTTTGAGCAAGAAATTTGATCCAAAAATAATTATCACTTTTGAGTTAAAAATATTTAAATTATTTTTTACTCACACGTTAAAACTTATTTGACTTAACTAACCAGTATATTGAGTGAAGTGATTTTAAAGAGGGTGTGAATTAATAAGGATAATATTTATCATTAAGTTAAGTTGTATAAAACTAACTTTCTTAAAATATGTTAAATCATTAAAATAATTGTTACTCCTACTCTTTCCATCTCACTTTAATTTACAAAAATTATGTTGGACACAAAAATTAAAGTAAAAGTAGAAAATATAATGTATTGTAAGTGTAGATAGTTGGTTGTGAAAAAGAAAGTGAAATAGAAAATAGTAAGTTGATAGTTGTTGTGAATATAATAATTGGAGAAACTTTTGGAGGAAACTAGTTTCTCTATAAGTTATAAAAAGCCTTGCCTTCATAAGGGTTAAAGTTTAGGATTTAGGGTTTAAGGTTTAGGGTTTAGGCCCTTTAGGGTTTAATAAAGGGTTAAAAAGTGGACTTTTTATAACTTATGGCGGAACTAGTTTCCCCCAAAACCAACTCTAATAATTGAGTCTCATTATTTAAAAAGTATTAAAATGTTTCAATTTTGTAGTTGTGTAGTTTAAAGTGAAACAATTAAATATACTCCTTCCGTCTCATAATTATGTTGATAAATTTTCATTTTGGCGTCCCATTGATAAGTTACACTTTCTTAAAATGGTAAATAATTTTTAATATTTCTCCTACTCATTCTCTCTTCTACTTTACTTTTATACTCACAATACCAATCAACCTAATATTCTTTACCCTCACTTTCTCTTTTTTACTTTTCTTTTCATACTCACAACAACTACCCACTACTATTTTAATTTTTTTTTCACAACTCATTTTATCTTTACATAATTATAAAACGGAAGAAATATAATTTTTATAGACTAAAATGAAACGTATTAAATTAACTATTTTGTATGTGGGGGAGGGAGTGTTAATTATAGGACGGGAAGTGGGGAGTGGAGGAAGTCCATACTTGGAAAAAGTCAAAATGATTGTTTTTGTAAGAGTTGACCACTAAACGGCGCCATTATCTATCTTGTGGTGGTTTTGAGAAAGAACCATTCAACAGCCAATCAAAGTTGGGGAAGAGATTACCCGTGTGACTTCTCGTCTGGCGAGTCCACGGCAGGGTAAAGACAGCCCAATAATTGGCTTACCTCGAAATTCTTGGTGAATTAGAGCTTTTCTTTCATTTGCAAATGACGTAATTGCCCTTAAAATGTGTTGACCTTAGACTACATACATAAATGGGTAGTTGAAACGGGTTAAGTTATTTGAATGGGTGTAATGGAGAGTTGAAAGGGGGTTGGATTAATTTGTGGGATGAAAAGTTTCAACTGGTTGAGAAAAAAAATGAGAGGACCCACGCTTGGACACGCGGCACGCCACAATTGGGCCAACATTGGTGCGTGTGGCTCACCGCCAGACAAGGCGCGTGAGTCGCAGCTTTATCAGTTTTTTTTTTTGTTTTTTTCTGAGTGGGACACGTGTCTTGCACTGGTTGGTTCTTGAGATTTTCGGATTTATTTTTTGTTCCCAATTATTTGAGCTCAATTGTTTTTTAGCAAATTCATTTTTTTTATTTTTTTGCCAAAATTCATAATTTTTTTTAACACTCAAAATTCAAGTAATTTTTCACCAAATTACAATAATCCTAATGATTTTCAATTAGAAAATCATTCTTCCAACCAACCACATCCTCAAAATATACCAAATCATGTTCTCCCACCAAATTCATGCCTTCATCTGTGCCAAATTGGAATCTATATTTTGGTATGCAATTTCAACCACCCCCACCCCCTTATAATCGTAATCCTTACATGCAAATGAGAAATGAAAATGTTCCTTTTTCTGAAGCATCAGAATTTCCATAATTTTCAACACAAATGGCTCTGGGTAGCATGAGCGGTGCTAACGAAGCTACTCCAACTGAAGAGGGTTCAGGCACTCCAATTGCAGAGGGTTCAACAACTACTCGCAAAAAAACGCCAAATGGAGAACGGCAGACAATTTAGTGCTACTAAGTGGGTGGATTAAATTTGGAACAGACAGTGTAATCGGAAAAAATCGTTTTAATTATATAAGCCAAAATTGGGGACATGGATTGTAACACTAAGCGTATGCAACAAAGCGGGTGATCGGAGAAGGATGAATTGGCTAAGGCTCATGAACTATATAAAAGTGGTAACAATGGAAATTTTACTTTGATGGAAGAGTGTCTTTTTATCCGAGATCAACCACGTTTCACAAGTGTGTGTGTTGCGCTCCCTTTATCACTTTGCGCCTATTTTCATTACTAAATTCCGCTGTGCATTTCACTCACTCACTTAGGCGCATTTCATTACGCTTACTTGATAAAGTGCGCATTTGCAATTGAGTTTATCAAGGGTACGAAAAGAATTTTAAAACAGCTATTCACCCCCCCTCTAGCTATTTTTCATACCCTTGTTGCCCTTTGGGACCAACAAGTGGTATCAGAGCAAACACCTTTATAAAACATTTTTCGTTTTTCAAGCTTAACAGCTTGGGTGCCGATTCTAAATGGCAAACTCAAAACCTATGGCAACTGCAAACTACACTCACGTTCCGGTCTTTGATGAAGATCATTTTGACGTGTGGAAATTCAGCATATTGACTCATCTCAACTCAATCGATGAAAGGCTCCATGACACCGTCGTTTATGGACCTTATATTCCTATGAAGGCGAATCCAAATCCACGCACCAACGCTGCTCAACCTACAGTTCTAAAACCAAGGGAAGAATGGACCGAGGAAGAAATTAGAAGAGTTGCAAATGATGGCAAAGCAAGAAACATTCTTCTAAGCACTCTAAGCACGGCTATGAAACAACAAGTCATGCATTGTGCTACCGCTAATGAGCTATGGGATGCTATTGAAGAGCATATAGAAGGAGACACGGTTTGCAAGGAGAACAAGAAATACGAAGTACAAAAGAGATTCAACAATTTCTCTCAACTCTCCGGTGAAAACTTGAGGCAAACTTATGAACGTTACTGTGAAATTATCAATCTGTGTATTTCACTTGGCATGAAGTTTACCAACAAAGATTTGAATGTAAATTTTCTACAAGCTTTTGGATCAAGATACCTACATAAATCTAGCGCTCTTGAAGACGCTGGAACTTTAGACGTATGGACATTAAGGAACCTTTATGCAAATCTCAAAGTTTACGAACTCAAACTCCAACGAATCAGCGAAACTGAAGGAAAGTCAAAAATCTATGGCTATGGTGGCGCACAGAGAAACCGCGCCTGCACCTGCGCCTGTTCCTGCGCCTGTACAAGATGAGAAAAGTTCCGATCCCAAAATTTCCACTTCTGAGCTATTAGACATGGATGATGAAGACTTCGCTTTATTTGTGAAAAAATTTCAAAAGTTCAGAAAATTCTCAAGATCCGGCTCAACCAACAAATTTCAAGGATCTACCAGCAAAGCTCCTCAAAAGTTTTCTAGGAGCAGTGATTCAAAAAGGAAAGAAGATCTTGTCTGTTTTAATTGCAGGAAACCCGGACATTTTGCATCAAGATGCCCAATCCCCAAATTTGAATATATGCAGAAGAAGAGCAACCATACTCCCAAATTCACTCCCAAGTTCACTCGTCACAAGGGAATGGTTGCTGAAGAAGAAGCATCAGCAAATGAGCACAACACTTGGATTGAAACAGACTCCGATGAGAGCGATGAAGATTCCAATGATGGACTCGTTTGTTTGATGGCAAATGATGATGAAGTTGATGCTTATGATTCTGATGATGACTTCTCCAAGGATGTTCCCGACATGAATGCCTTGAATAAACCTATCAAGAAATCTGCAGGTTTTCAAGAAGTGAAAAAGAAGAAAGGACCAACCATCAGCGAGCTCGTTGAACAAGGATTTCTCACTCCAGCTCAAAACGATGGTGGATTGTTATTCTCACGATGTGATCTTGGAGCAAGGAACAAATGAGAAAATGAGCATACATTAGACCACAGGTTGAACCAACTGCTCCAATTTCCAAAATCAATGATGATGAAGTGATTGCTGAACAAGAAAAATTGTTCAAGAAGGCTGAAAAGGTTCTTTGTTTCATGGCTGGATCTTCAAAAGCTAGAAATTATGAATGGATTCTCGATAGTGGGTGTTCAAGACACATGACTGGAGATGAATCCTTATTAGAAGATGTCCATGAAGAAAGAGGTCCCTCCGTAACATTTGGCGATAATAACAAAGGTCAAGTTGTAGCATATGGAAAGCTCAAGAAAGACAAAGTGTGCATTGAAAGAGTCTCACTCGTGGAAGGGCTCAAGCACAACTTATTATCCATATCTCAATTCTGCGACAAATGATTAGAATGCCATTTCACTTCAACGCAATGTCTTATCAAGAATGGCAAAACTGGAGCTATCTTACTCACGGGATATCGTAAGACAAATATTTATATTATTGATTTCCAAGTATACTCTAGTACTAATCTTTGTTTTGTAGCAAAAAGTGTGAACGAAAATAGTTGGCTGTGGCACAAGCGCTTAAGTCACTTGAACTTCAAGTATCTATCTAAACTCAGCAGGAATAATCATGTCAAAGGACTTCCCAAGGTTGCTGATCATCTTGACAAAAAGTGTGCCGCATGTCAACTTGGCAAACAACCGAAGCAGTCATTTTCAAGCAAGTCAAATCCCTCAACGACAAGATGTTTGCAACTGCTTCACATTGATCTATTTGGACCAGTTTCCACCGCAAGTATTAGAAGAAACAAGTATACTCTAGTTGTGGTGGATGATTATTCAAGATATACATGGGTGGAGATGATGATTACAAAAGATGATTGTTATGATATTCTCACTACCTTATTTCGACTGCTCCAAACCCAAAAAGAAGATGACATCGTTAGTGTTCGATCCGACAATGGAACAGAATTCAAAAACAACGGTGTTGCTCGATATTGTGAAGATCATGGGATAGATCACAACTTTTCAACCGCCGGAGTCCCTCAACAAAATGGCGTTGTTGAACGAAAGAATAGAACGTTAATTGAAGCGGGAAAGACGATGATGATAGCTGAAGCTAAATTGCCTAAGTACTTTTGGGAAGAAGCCATCAACACTGCATGTTTTACTCAAAATCGTTCCCTCATCAACAAACTTCACAACAAGACTCCGTATGAACTTTGGCGTGGTAGAACTCCCAACATTGCATTCTTCAAGATCTTTGGTTGCAAATGTTATATCCTCTACAACGGAAACGAACATAGAGGTAAATTCGATGCCAAAGCCGACGAAGGTATTTTTGTTGGGTATGCCAAACACTCTAAAGCTTTTGTTTTTAATAGAACTACATTAGTGATAGTTGAATCTGTACATGTTACATTTGATGAACATTCTCTCCTTGAGCCACATTTGGCTCCAAATGTTGCTGATGATTCTATTGTTGCGCCCACTCAAGATCAGAATCTATCAACACAAGGAAATCCATCGACATCAAATGCACCTAATTCAATGAATAATGCGCCTGGTGAATCCTCTATTGCGCCTCACTCAATTGATGCGCCTCATGATTCCTCTCACGCGCCTATTTCTACTGCTGCATCTGGTGTAAACCCAAATTTCAACTCTGAGCCAGTTCAACCCCCAAATTTCAATGACTTTGAATCTGGTGAAGATGTACCAATTGAAGACCTTCAAATTTCTACGACTCAATCTAACTTACCTCCTGAAATTCGTGAAGTTAGAGGTCATCCAATTGCTAATATCATCGGTGATCTACAAGTTGGTGTTCGTACAAGGAGAGCTACAAACTTTGATGCTTACACTGCTTTTATCTCTCAAATTGAACCAAAGAAGGCTGATGAAGCGCTCCAAGATCCTAATTGGGTTGTTGCAATGCAAGAAGAACTCAATCAATTTGAACGATGTAAGGTATGGACTCTAGTTCCAAGACCAAATGATCATGGAGTGATTGGTACGAAATGGGTGTTCAGGAACAAGATGGATGAGAATGGAACCATCACGAGAAACAAAGCAAGATTGGTTGCACAAGGCTATAGGCAAGAAGAAGGAATTGACTACGATGAAACTTTTGCGCCCGTAGCAAGACTTGAAGCTATCAGATTATTTCTAGCTTACGCCGCTCACAAGAACTTCAAGCTATATCAAATGGACGTGAAGAGCGCGTTTCTAAATGGTGAACTTCAAGAACAAGTCTATGTTGCTCAACCACCTGGGTTTGAAGATTCACAATTTCCAAATCATGTGTACAAACTCCAGAAAGCTTTGTATGGACTCAAACAAGCACCAAGAGCATGGTATGATACACTATCCAAGTTTCTCATCGAAAAAGGCTTCACTCGCGGTAAAATCGATACAACTCTTTTCATTGCCAAACATAATGGTCATAAATTACTTGTTCAAATTTATGTTGATGATATTATATTTGGTTCTACTAATGAATTGTTGTGCAAGCGTTTTGAGAAACTAATGAAGAGCAAGTTTGAAATGAGCATAATGGGAGAACTCATATTCTTCCTCGGGCTTCAAATCAAGCAAATGAGTGAAGGCATCTTTATCAATCAAGGCAAGTACACAAATGACTTAATCAAGAAGTTTGGACTTGAGAACGCTAAAGCATACGATACTCCAATGGCCACCGGCAACAAACTCGACAAAGATTTAAAAGGTAAACATGTTGATCAAACGCTCTATCGAGGTATGATTGGCTCACTCCTTTATCTTACTGCTAGTAGGCCGGATATTATGTTTAGTGTTTGTGTTTGTGCTCGTTATCACTCCGACCCTAGAGAAGCACACTTAATTGCTGTGAAACGTATTATAAGATATCTCTCTGGCACTGTTAACCTTGGACTTTGGTACACCAAAGATTCAAACTTTAAACTTGTAGGTTATTCAGATGCGGATTATGCAGCGTGCACAATTGATAGGAAAAGCACTAGTGGCACTTGTCATTTCCTCGGATATCGACTTGTGTCATGGGCAAGTAAGAAACAAGCTTCTGTATCTGTTTCAACAACCGAAGCCGAATATATCGCTGCGGGAAGTTGTTGTTGTCAAATACTCTGGATGAAGCAGCAATTGGTGGACTATGATATCATCGAAGAAAATTGTTCCATCTACTGCGACAATACATCAACAATTGCAGTTTCTGAAAATCCTGTCATGCACTCAAAAACCAAGCACATCGACATCAAATATCACTTCCTCAAAGACCACGTGGAGAAAGGCAATATACATTTGGAACACGTGGGAACCGACTATCAAATCGCCGACATTTTAACGAAAGCACTCGACGCGAAACGGTTCATGTTTTTGAGAGGTGAAATGGGTATGCTTGAACTCAACTAAATTCAATATAGTTTTGTCAATACTCATGATTTTATGTTTTGTTGAATTATGTGAGTATATTAGGACAAAATGACAAATCATTTCAAGTTTCAAAGAAACTTTGCGCGCCTAATACTTCTGCGCGCTCAACTCTTTGCGCGCCAAATTCTACCGCGCGCCTAGCATTCAATGCCTCTTAAGTCATTTTGTGCGCCTAGATGAGTATGCGCCTTGTTAAAGTAATGCGCCCCTTCATACGCGCATTAACTTTTGCGGCTCAATCAATTCTCAAATTTAATTCCAATGATTAAACGTATTAAATACACAAGTACCAGGATCTATCTAACTTCAGACCTGGTGAAACATTTGATTTAAACGAGCTATCTGCTGATCCTATGGGTGTCGAAGTTATGGATTATATCAGACTGGCTGGACTTCTCCCTTTGTTCACTCTGGAGCAACCTTTCTACTCTCCGCTCCTCGTTGATGAATTTTTCTCTACAGCAGAATTTGTGGAAATTCCAACAGAAGTTGAAGGGATGGTGCGCTATCGCATTCGCGCAGTAGTTCAAGACGTTGAGATAACCATGTCTGCCGGCACTATAAAGAACATTGTCAACTTCAACAAAACTGGCCCCTTGAGTGTAGCTGGCAAAGTCAATTCTTATTCAGCCGCCGCTCAAACCATTATGGCGCGTACTCTTCTTCGTATCCCTACTCTTCAAAACAATATCAAAACGGTGGAAATTAGAGATGGTGGTGATTTATTGGCGCATATTGCGCATCTTGTTGGCACTTCCATTATCTTCAAAACTGGAAATGTCAACAGATTTACTATGGAGCAGTGGGAATTCACAGCTGCCATCATGGCAAAAACCATCCTCAACTGGCCTCAGATCTTATTTACTAATCTTCAGGACCAGATTGACAAGTACAATAAAAACAAAGCTGACGGCAAGACGAAGTTCAAGACTCACTGCCGTATTCTCACTAAAATCTTCCTTTCCTACCCTGCGCTTGCTAATTTTCTTGCTGAGAACCCAGCCTACCAGACCACTGATGTCCCTATTTTTGGTAAGGACAGTTTAGTGATGAAGAGGCGCAGAAAGCGCATGGCCAAGCGCGCGCCAAGGGTGAAAGGCGCTTAGTTGGTAGATGAAGCCACTGAGTCTGATGAAGAAGCAGCTGGCGCAGATGGTGAAGAAGAAGCTACAGTAGCGCCACGCGCAGAACCTATTCCTGGCGCAGTGAAAGGCAAAGGCAAAGGGATTGCTGAAGAACCAAGCAGACCTGCTAAGCGCCCCAGAACCGACACTGAAGAAGAAAAGGAGCTGAAACGCGCTAAAGAAGCCAGTAAACTGGAAGCGCAGTTAAAAAGAGATGAAGAATTCAGATTGAAACAGGCTGCTGATTTATCTAAATCTGAAAGGCGCAAAGGCGCAAGGTCTAGTGCTGATGCACGCGCGCCTGCTCATGATGCGCCTCCAACCGTTCATGCGCCTACTCCAACACCATCTTTTGATCGTCAACAAGTCAAAGATAAAATTTCTGCAGATTTATTTGGTGAAGATATTGAGGATCAACCTCAGGGGGAGCCAGAACAGTTAAGGCGCAAACCATCATCTGTGCGCCCAAAGGTTCCTGCGCCTCATCCTGAAGAAATTTCTTCAAGTGCAGAATATATTCCATCTCCTCCCCGCGCTCCTACTCCGCGCCCTTCTACTCCTGCGCCTCCTCCTCCCACTCCTGATATGAGTGTGGTTATTTCTCTTCTGAAGCAACTCCAGCAAGGCCAGTCCCAAATGAACTCACAATTAGAGCTTCATACTTCAATGCTTACCCAGCAGGCTGATGAGATTGCTGCCATTAAGGGGGAAATAAAGCGCATAGATGCCAACATCAAGGACAAACACTTCCTGACCCCTCAACAGTAGAATGATGCTATTGATCAGATGAATGATTTATTCAAAGGTACTCTTGCTTCTCTTCACGAGCGAATTAGCGCTGGCATCCAACTCACCGATGGCCAAGATTTTATAAACGCTATAAAGGAAGTAGAGTTGAACATAGCGGGGGATATAAGGAAATTGTTTGAAATGGTGGCTGGAGATAGCCATAAGTTATTGAGCGTTGTTGATAAGCTCAACGAAGTTAAGGATGAGCTACAAATCCTGGGACTATCTGTATATGGCGCAGAACCAAATGATGAACCCAGCGCTGCTCCAATTGCTCCTGATGCACATGCGCCTGGATCTAATACGCCCTCTTCCAGCTCTGCTCCTGCTCCTAGCGCGCCTGTTGATATTAACTCCCTGCTTTCAAAGATTGATGTCTTGAAGGAGTTAGTTGTCACCCACTTCAACGCCGCACACTCCAGCGCAGACAGGCGCTCAGATAGGATTTCCGCTGACATTGTTTCAGCGCAGGCTGCTATTGAAGCTAACTTTCAGAACGTTGCAGAAAACGTCGCTCAACAGCAAGCCATTACTCAACGCACCATTGATGAATATCAAAACATCAATGTTGGTCATTTGCGCTACCTCAGAGACGGCGTCACAGACACTCATGGTTTAGTGAACCGCGCCTATCAACTTTCCAAACAAATCCAGCGCTCCGTTTCTGAAATTGAAGAAGGTTTGAAGAAAGATGACGCGCCTCCTAATCCTTAGTTTTCTTTGAATGTAAGTTAGAATTTTTTTTGTTAGTAAATCCCTTTTGAAGATAGTGATTTTAGTGCTTACTTGTTTTAGCACATCTTTTGTCTTTGTTCTATTCGAAACTTGTAATTTGTAACTCTTACTTCCCAAGTTTTAATGAGAACAATGCATCACTTATTATCAAACTTTGTTCACTCAAACTCCTTGTTTGTAGAACAATGAATATTGTTTAAATTCATATGCATCATATTGAATTGTTTCATACTTTCATGCATTGAGTTTAAACTTGGTTTAAACACTTTTCAAAACTAAAATTCATACATCATTTTGAATGGGTTAAACTGTTATTTCTATCATTCCATATGTAATGTGTTAACCTTATTGGAATAGATTAGAAATCTATATCTTGGACTAGTGTGTACATTAACTTGAGACATGATTTACCAATTTCATTCATTTGGAAATGTTTTTATCAAGTATAATGTTTGTCCTTGATATAGTAGGTAATGGCATCAATCAAATAGGGGGAGATTGTTGGGTATGCCCACATATCTCAGTTTTAATGTAATAGGATTTATTAGATTTGATTGATCCATCACCTAAGCTTTATTTCATGGACTTTAGACCCACATGTAAGAAGTATTTATACTTCATTTTTTAAGATGTCCATTGTTATAGATAGCCTTAGAAATAGGGCAAGAAGATCAAGATTCAAGAAAAATCACTCAGTAAGTTTGAGCCGCGCATACGCGCCATGCGCCTCTCTTCATTTGCGCCATGCGCCCTTCATAGCGCGCGCAAGGACTTATTACTAGCTATGCTACGCGCCTATGCGCCCCTTGTTTTAGCGCACATCATGTGCGCCTCTTGGCTCAAACGCGCCTCAAAGTGTTTATTCAACACTCAGTGATTTATTGAAGATTCAAAGACTTGAAGAGAATTCAAATTACGCCAATGATCCAACGGTAGTTAAAAGATGCATATAGGCCTAATCCGTTGACACGTGTCCATAACGGTCATATTTATGTTGAGTGTCAAAGTGACCATAATTTATGCATGCTCCAATCAACGAGCGACAGCTCATCTTATCCACAAGGATTTCCAACGGCTAGTTTTTTTAAGTTCACTATAAATACCCCATAACTTCAACATTTTGAAGTTGCTGAGTTTTGCTAAGTATTTCAAGAATTTCTCTCTCAAAGCATTTGTTGAAGATTTGAAGATTGCCTTCGTTTTTCCAGATTTCTCAAGAACATCTTCATACCTTCATCCTTAGCCCAGATCTTCAAGCCATAACACTTTAGTCTCTTGTGCTCTCCATCTCAAAGATCTAAAGAGCCTTGATACTAGGAACACACACGCACCTCTTTAAGATTGATCATTTAGATCCATCTTGTAGAGATACACCGGTTATTGTTTTGGATTTGTTCTTTCATAGTAATAGATCTTGAGTTAGTGTATAAGCTCAAACATTGTAATTTGTAACACTCCTCATTATATAAGATCTCCATTAGAAATCCAAGACTAACCATCTTGGTAGAGGACGTAGATCTTTCATTGATCGAACCTCTCCAAATAGCTTGTGTTATTATCTTGTCATTTTCTTTCAAGTTATTATCTTCACTCACTATTTGCTTGTTTACTCATTGTAGATTGATTGAACTGAATTGTGTTGTGTTTGTTATATCATTTGCCTTAGTTCCTTATTTCACTCACTTTGAGCCAAAATACTTAGTGTGTGTTGCGCTCCCTTTATCACTTTGCGCCTATTTTCATTACTAAATTCCGCTGTGCATTTCACTCACTCACTTAGGCGCATTTCATTACGCTTACTTGATAAAGTGCGCATTTGCAATTGAGTTTATAAAGGGTACGAAAAGAATTTTAAAACAGCTATTCACCCCCCCCCTCTAGCTATTTTTCATACCCTTGTTGCCCTTTGGGACCAACAGATATACACTTTTGTGCTATTTGTGATATCTCTAGACAACTAGACCTAGGAATTCTCTTAAATAACCCAAATCTTTGATAGGAAATATAGAATGAAGATGCGGCTTCAATTATTCTATTTGAGCAAGATTGAGCCCAGAATAAGCATGTCATATATAAGGACTAGAGTAAACAAGGATTTAGTGTGCATAATAAACAATGAGTGATCACATGAAGATAGGGAAACACCATAAGTGAAAAGACTTGAGAACTTAAGAAATTATTGCCTAGAGGATTGTTTCAAACCATAATGAGTCTTCAATAATCTGCACACAATTTAAGCCTTGACCATTTTAGAGGATGACAATACAAGGGAGAATAAAATGACGGTAGAGCCATTACACTTCCTCATCAAAACCACCATGCGAAAATGCATTGATGACATCCATTTGCGATATATACCAATCTTTGATAACTGCAATAGTTAAAAGATCCCTAACAATTGTCATCTTTGCTACACGAGAAAATGTGTCAAAGTAACCTACCCATTCTCTTTGTGTAAAGCCTCTTGCAACTAGTCTTGCTTTGTATTTTTCTATGGAACCATTATGTTTGTACTTGATATTATAAATATACTCGCAACATACAACCTTCTTGTTAGGTGGTAAAGATTGTAATATCCAAGTATTGTTTGATTCTGAAGCTTTTAACTCACTTTCGATAACTTTACACTAATTGAGAATATTTGACAACTTGTGCATAAGTGTGTGGTTCAAAAGAATCAAACATGTTAACAATGAAGGCTTTATAAGAACTAGACAAAGAATCATAAGAAATGAAATCACTTAAAAGATACTTATAAGTATGAACATAATTAGTAGAAGAAAGAAGTGACGGAAGACCTACAAAATCCTTATATCTAGAAAGAACAAATTTTGTTTTGACTTGTATAATATGAGGTAGTGGTGGATTTTAAACTTGATAATTAATAGGAACACATGAAGTATGTTCAAAGGATGAAGAAGATGGATCAACTAAGGAATCACTAAACTAAGGAATCACTAGAAGGATCTAACGAAAAGAAATTAATGCAAGTTGTAAATTGTAATGCGACAGAGGGAGTATTCGATATGGAAGCAAACCATTTTCAAGTGAATAATGTGTAACGATTAATTTGGACATTTTCTGGATGGTATTTGAAAAGAATTGGACTAAGTCTACACTCAATAATTTCATTGGTGTGCGTAATGACACCTGAAAAATATTGTAAAAAAAGTGAATTGAAAAAGGAAACGAAGAAAAAGAAAGGCCAAACTATTATTTGGCCACTGATCTTAACCAGTTTCCAATATCCTCACTTTTCTTTTTCTTTTTCATTTGTCCTCACTTAACTTTTTGATTTTTCATTGTCATCACTTTGTACAATAAATTGTTCCTGACAAATGTTAGTCGCATGAGTAACATAGGTTATAATTTTGACATGTTTGTTAACTCACGTGCATGTAAAATGGCACAGATTTCCCTCCTAAGTTAACAAAGTCGTCAGGAGTTAACGAATTCGTTAAAAAATTATCTTAAGTCAGTTACTGAGGTCAAATGGCTAACTATCGCTAGGTGTTTGACGATTTAACTGGCGAAGTGGTGACATTGAAAATGAGAAAAATACCAGTGAGGACTATTAGAAAATAAAGAATAATAGTGAAAAGATTGGAAATTGGTCTATAATTTAGTGACCAAAATATAAATTTAGCCAAAAAAGAAAAAAGAAGCAACCATCTTTCCAAACATAGGCTAAGCTAGAGCTGTCAATACGGGCTGGCGGGGCGGGTTGGGCCCAACCCACCACAGCCCACCTTCAAACAGGGCGGGGCGGGCTGGCCCAAATTCTTGGCGGGCTGAGAAAATGCCAACCCAACCCATCCCACCCCACCTTGGGTTAGTGGGCCAGGCGGGCCAAGAGCCCAATACAATAAATAAGGTTTTATTTTTATTTATTCTTAATGAGGGATGTTTAACTTTTAATTAAGAGAGCATTTTTTTTTTTAATTAACTTGTAATTATTGAATCAAAACACACCCAAAATATTGTTTATAGCCATTACACAAACAACCACTGTCCATTGGCTACCTACCACCGACCCCACTTCCAGCCACCGTCAACCGACCACCGTCCACTGCCACCCGACCACCGTCCACCGCCACCGTACAATCAAATTTGAATAACAAAACATTTACAACAATAACATCAACAACATCAACTCAACTAAACTCCGAGTGAATGAATCTCTTCTGGTCCAAGAACTGTAACAAAAAAAATAATCAGATCTGGATATGTTTGCAATCTAAAAACAACAAACACACTCAGATCTATACAGATCTGTAAGCTTACACACACAAACACAACTTAACACACAAATTTTAAACCCTAGCTTGTAGATCTAAAACCCAAAACATAGTAACACTCACACAAGCAAATTTATGTGCTAAAACACATATACACACACACAGACTTAAGAGAGAGAAAAGTAACGAGAGAGCGAAAGGACAGAGAGAGAGAAGAGACGGGGAGAGAGGGGACGGAGAAATACACACCGTAAAACTTGACGATGGCGGTGTTAACAGCAGTTGTGGCGGGATGGTGGTTTCGGCGAGTAGATCTGGAGCTAAATGGTCATGGCTTGAGGGTTGTGAAGTAGGGAAACCATCAAAATGAAGAAGATAAACGAGAGAGGGAGAGAGAAACGAAAAATGGTGGTTACAGAGTGCGGCGGCGGCGAAGGAGGGGGCGGTGGCGGAGGGAGGCAGTGGTTTTCTTTTTTAAGAGAGAGTTGTTGTGTGGTAGAGAGAGAAGGGTTTGCTATGTACCAAATAAGAGAGAGAGAAAGGTTTGGTAAAATGAGTGGAAGGGAGGTGAAATATCTAGGTAAGCAAAAAGAAAAAGAAAAAAAAAAGAAAAAGGAAAAAAAAAGTGGGTTGGGCCGCCCCGGCCCGCCTCAAACCCGCTCCGGCCCATGACCCAAATGGGCTAGCCCAAATAAGCCCACTTGTATTTGAATTAGTAAAATTAGGGCCCAACCCACCCTTATTCAATTGCGGGCCAGCCAGCTCAGCCCAAATTGACGGCTCTAGGCTAAGCCTATGTCCAAGTGCCTCATAAACTCAAATTCGTAAAGAAATTGTGAAGCCCGCCATAATTACCTACCTGGATTCGGAAATATTCGAGTGAAAATGGCGTTCAAACTCTCGGAGAAGAAAGGGACGATATCTACAATTATCCTGACATATTTGCTGATATACACCCTTAATTTAGCCCTAGCTGCATCGGGCGGTGTAATGGGTGGCTCATCTTTCTCATCGGATTCAGATTCAAAGTCGGATTCCGATTCCGATGTCTGGGATACGCCGCAGTATCAAAATTCCCGGTCAAGTTACGATGATAACAGGTCGGTGATCAACGACGCCGGGCAAGAGGGCGGTTCTATGTTGAGGTTCATTTTGATTGTTGGTGGATTTCTTGCGTTTGTTAGGTTTGTCATTAATCCGTGCCGCTCTGGTAGAAAGAGTATTCTCTTTCTTCAGGTATGTGTCAATGCTCACTATCATAGTTTTGTTTCTCCATATTTATAGGAGTATATTTTAAATTATTCTGTAATTTTATGACTGTTGTATTTATTTTCGCACGACACATTTGATAAAGATATTTTTTCATCATTCAGAAAGAAAAATGAACATAAATGGAGATTTTCAGATTCGATTAAAGTGCCTAATGGTCTCCGGGGCGACCAAATTGGGAAAAATAGAATAAGGCGGTTGATTAAGACTATAGTTGTCAATTCAAATTGTAGAACTGGAATTTCCATGATCATCATCAACCCTTAGACCGCTGCATTTTATGGCTTAAATACTGACCAAGTCTTAACAAGCACGTTTTATCTTCTTCGTGCATAGGACGAACGCAAAGGGTAAAAAAGAATACATAAAGCAAAAATAAACGAGCAAGTAAATTACTAGTTCAGAAGGTGCCCCTGTGATATGATGTTGCTGCAATATTCGACATGATTAATAATAGCTTGAGCACGGGGGTTGTGTTGTTTGGGGAGCTATTTCCTTTGCTAGATATGATGTTGCTGCAATATTCGACATGATTAATAATAGCTTGAGCACGGGGGTTGTGTTGTTTGGGAAGGTGTTGAACCCAACTCCAAGATGAAGTTGCTCTTGCATCTATTTTGGAACACAAATCCTTGTAGATATTCCAACATCCATCTTAACTAGCCAAATCCCCAAACCCATTAATTGAAGTTGGTATGGTCAAATTTTCTCTTGAACCACTATCCCCTGTATAAAAGAGAACCATTTGCCCCTATCAATCGATCCTCTAACAATTAAATGAAGGGTAGTTGACATGTCATCTAAATATTTATTTGAAAGGAAAACTTGTGATTGTTCATGTTTTATATGTACATAGGTACGTTCATGAACTTACGGAGACTTTTAATTCAACAGGTAGCGTTGATGGATGAAGCTCGATCAATCCAAAGAAATCTGAATAACTTCGCCTTCGCTGCAGATACATCCACAGTGAAGGGTTTTTGTGCCATTTTAAAAGGTTGGTAGGCCTCTCATTGCCAATTGAAGCTTGTTAAATTGATTTATCTTATGACTACAGCTTGCATATAAGATGCGACAAGTTCAAGATACTATGCTATCTTGGGGGTATGGCATTTTAGGATCGAGCCAAGTTTTGCTCAGTAGAAATCGTAACATTTTGTTCTCTACGGTTGAGTGGGTAGTTATCAATGTGTTATTCTTTAAGATCTTAGATCGTGCTTTACTCTTCTATTCATGTCTAAATCACGAGAGGAATATTTCCTACTTTTCACCTTAAAATTTAGTTCATTTTGTTTCTGTACATGTGCACTTTTATTCTTGACTGACATACAACTGGGAATGATTGTGCTTGATAACCAAATAGTTTATCTTAGTTCTAAACATATGTATCCCTTATCTGAAAGTACGAGATCTCTGGACTGTTTCTCTGTATTTTCGTAATGGTGATCTTTCCCCTCTTTGGTTGCAGAGACAGTTTTTTTCCTGCTCCAGCATCCAACTCATTGTATATCTGGATATTCATTTGTAAGTTATTCATGCTTCACGGCATCTCAGACTACTTTGCTTTCATACTGAATTATAGAGCTTATCTTCTACGTGCAATTGATCTTGATTTCGGTCAAAGTATGAATTTGTAGGCTGTAGTTATTCAAAATTTCCCATATCACTGGGCATCATAGTATTTTTTATCAGGTTTCTTGACTTACTTCTAAGTAGAAGTAATGAATCCTGATGTTACTACTCATTAGTTGAAATTAAGCATTTGGTTCCTCTTATGTATTGCATCTATACTAGGTAATATCTCAAAGTCAAAAGTTGGCAGCCAAATGAAATTTGAATGCCTTATTTCCCTAATATTTCATAAGTTAACATAAATAATATTGATGAGGTTGGTCAAATATGAAACAGGTGAGATCGTTCATCAACTTCATTATGACAACTCACCCTTCAACTTTTCTGTTCATTTTGTTATGATTAGTGGATTTATCAGACAGCTAGTCTCATAATCGAAGATAGATCTGTCATCTATGATCTCATTTTTTGTCTCTCACAGTTTGAGAGACAGCATATCTTACAATGAAGTAGTGTTCATTACAAGTTACTTGCACCTCTCAAATATGTCACTCAATTTCTTACAGCAGAGCTCATGAGATCGAAACATTGAGCAATATTTGAACAGAAAGAGTCTATGAATCTAGTCACTAGACCACTAGACTGTTTTCTTGCTTCTACTGAAAGAAAGAGGGTTTTTGCTCAATCTATGGAACGTCAGTAACTTTAGCAGGAATCATTTTGCTGTGATCTATAATGGAGATTACAACTGTCATTGTTCTATTGCACTCACTTCCCTTATTAGATAGACATTTCAGATTCTGCTGCTAACAACCTCAGTTATAATTAGCTTCAACTTTGGCTTACTTACACACAAATATTGGTATAGTTAAAGCTTTCATGCACAATTGCATTTTCAGATAAAACATACCTACCGCAGCATATATGTTCTAATATAGTAACTCCAAGAAAGTAGCAACCGATCAGTACATATAACTCCTTAACTTTTGCAGACTGAGGAGTTTCAGAACATTGCAAGTCTTGAGAAACGTTTCAATCAACTTTCACTCGAAGAAAGGGAGAAATTTGATGCGGAGACGCTTGTCAATGTCAACAATATCAAAGTTCAAAGAAGCACTATCCCGAAAGCTAACAAACTTGACAAAGAATATACAGTGGTATGTCCATCCAAAACCATGGCATTCACCTTTCAGAACATGTGCCATGATTCCTTACTATGATATCTTGTACTCCCTCCGTCCCAAAATGAATGTCCAAAAAAATTAAATTTGCTCTTGAGCAAGAGTAAATTTTAAAATTTCTCTTGATCAAGAGTAAATTTAAAATTTTTTGGACATTCATTTTCGGATGTAGGGAGTATGAATTTTCTATTCTAAATATTTTTATGCAACCTGTTGCCTCCTCATGTAGTATTATGCCTTAGCGATTCTAGATAACTGACACACCCACCCTCTCCTCTCTCTCTCTCTCTCTCTCTCTCTCTCTCTCTCTCTCTCTCTCTGTCTGTCTCTCTCTCTCCCACCCTCTATCATCTATCCTCTCTCTCCCTCCCTCCTATTCCTGAGGCGAGCAACTTGACTTTGCATATTGTGCCTGAAAGAAAATATCAGTTGTACATGTTTGGAGTATTTCTTTTCCTTTTTAAATCTTTTAATTTTTTGTATGAAGATCTGGCTAGAGTTATATTTCTTACTGAAAGTTAAGGGAAATATCATCATGCTTAATGTTTGGTTGGTATTGATTGGAAATGTCTCCAAGGTTTCTATAATGTGAGGTAAGCGAAATCTGGCTTCTTGGAATAGGTGGCATTACATGCTATTCCCCTTGTCTTAATAGAAGAGTAACACTTGACTAAATAATCAACCAATTTTCTTTATACCTAAAACATTGGAATTCACACTAGGTGACACTGTCAGAATTCAGATTAGGCTGGAAAATGAAGGTTAATATCATCAATTAGTTATAATGAGTTTTCTAAAATGGAAATATTACTTTTCAGTTGGGACAGCCAATTAACGAATACACATCTTTTTTTATCGGAATGGAGGTTGTATTGCCAAATACTGCCAGGTAACTACCGGTGAGCAAAGAAGACCATTAATGGCTATGATCATGAAACATGCCACCACAGGAGAAAATTTCGCCATTTACAATTCACATGAGGGAACCCTCAACATATCTGCTATTGCTTTGATGTTTTCATGCTTTTAAAGGTCATTTTTGTTTTGCAATGACCCCCTCCACTGTTAGCTCCCCTGACAGGTAGCTCTTGTCAGCCTCATGCTTTAGGCTGGTGTACCTTTGTGGTTGTGGTCTCGTAGACAGGTGTACTGATCACATTCGAATTATGGTATACTCCCTCCGTTCCATAACGATAGTCCCGTTTGACCATTCAAACATATTAACAACCTATTGTCATTTTTATTGCTACCCTTAGTGAGGTTCAATTAGTATATTCACTGAACTCTCTTTTGCCACAACCATGCATTACTAAATAGATTCATCACTAGGTTAAATTTGTAAGTTTAACCATTTTAACACACCAAATTTAGAAATAGGACTATCTTTTTGGGACAAACACAATTGAAAGAGGGACTATCATTTTGGGACGGAGGGAATATGGTTGGTTTATCATACACTAGTACTCTCTCTCTCAGTGGGTTTAGGACTTGTGAGGAGTGAGGACATCCCATAAGGAAGGTTCACTGCTGGTCAGAGGGAGTCCTAAATGTGCTCCAAATATGCAATTCTAACGACATTACCACTTTGAAGGAGTGATTTATCTTTCCTTTTTATTGTAACTGTAAATATTGAAATCATGAAATGTGCGTCGAGGGTGTATTTGATGTTTCTAGTTTTTTCTTTCTGCCCTTGGTCATGTCAAAACTAACTTAAACTGAAAAGAGCTATGATGTAAAATTATATACTCCTGATTGCGTATTTTTCTTTTAATAATCACTGGTTCCCTGGATTATGTCCGTTCACAAGTATTAACCTATTTGGTACGAAACGATAGGATCGTGTTCAGCAATTGTACATACTTCTTATATTGTATGTCATGAGAGTTGAAGAATTATATTGAGGTTTAAAATTTATTTGCTTAAGGTAACAATCCTAGTGGCTGCTGATGGATCACATAAGCTACCTGCCATTACGGATGTTGAAAGCTTGAAGGAGTCACTGCAATGTATGGGTTCCATTAGAAGTAGTCAAATTAAGGTAAGTTTATTTAGACCGCTCTCGGATATACTCCCTCTGTACCGAAAAGTTAACCCCTCTTTTTGCTCAAAGTTTATTCATACTAACAATGTAAAAAGAGGGACTAACTTTCCGGGACGGAGGGAATAGTAATTAGAATTATTTTTTGCTGGATTTAGTTCCTCTGGACTCCGCAAAATGAAATTGATTCATTATCCAAGGAAGAGCTGTCTGATAATTACCCACTTCTGAGATCAGTATTATGAAAATCAAGGCATGTCAACTAAATTGGTGGTATGTATTGATTCTCCTGTAGTATATATATATATTTTTTTATTTTTATTTTTTATTTTTTTTTATGAGCGCCGTCCTTTTATCATCTGAGATGGGGTGCGTGTGATTAGTTTTGTTTTTTTATTTATTTACAAACACGTTTTCATTTTGTCATGAATTTGATTAACTTTTATATACTCCCTCCGTCCCAGCACAAGTAGGACTAGAGGAGTGGGCACAATAATTAAGAGAAAGTAGCGAATGTGTGGTAGAAAATGAAGAGAGATAATGAGTGGGTTAAATAGTAGTGTTGGTTGAATAAAATGAGTGGTGGAAAATGAAGAGAGAGAATGAGTGGGGTTAAATAGTGGGGTTGGTTGAATATAAATATATTATAACATTTCTATTTTTGGACAGTCTCAATTGTTCTGGGACGGCCTAAAAGGGAAAAAAGTTCTACTTGTGCTGGGACGGAGGGAGTATGTATTTTAATTTCTTTAGTATGAAATTTGACATGAATTTGATTTCTGCAAATAATTTTGAAAAAAAGAAAAATACTCCCTCCGTCCCATAACTATGTGGACAAAATGAGTTTTGCACGGGAATTAAAGAATGAATAGTAGTAGGCAGTTGTTGTGTGAAAAGTGAAGTATGAGAGAGAAAGTGGGGTAAAGAATAGTAGGTTGATTGGTGTTGTGAGTATAAAAGTAAAGTATGAGAGAGAATGAGTAGGAGGAATAGTAATGATTCTTTACTATTTTAAGAAAGTGTAACTTATCAATGGGACACCCAAAATGAAAATTTGTCCGCATAGTTATGGGACGGATGCAGTATAGTATACCGTATTCATCAACCAAAGCAAGTTGAGTGGCTTCTATGATGCATTGTGGACTATTTGAAACAGCTCATTGAGTTTTAATAAGTAAGAAAAAAGTAATCATACTTTTTTTCTGTTGCTGAATTCAACATGGAAATTAGGGTGGCATATTTAGCATAAAGTTGCTATCTTTTATAAAAAGTGTAATGAGGACATAAAGGGAATATGTCTACGTGTGGGAGATTATAAGTATGTGACTAATTTCATGCATGGCTGAAAAAAAGTGTTGTTTATCATCAAGTATTTGTTATATAAAGTTGCACTCCATCACATTATTCATCCCTTCTCTGCCTCTTTCCATCATGTCATCAAATGCTAACTTTATCTAACCACCAAACTATAATATTATTAGGTTTGTCAAAATTTTATGCCCCAACTTTCAACCTACTCCATCCGTCCCAAAATGATCCTCACGTTTTCTTCAACGTTACTATAAAGGAACTTTGAGCAATGATTTTAGTTTGATTTAATTATCCTAATAAATATCTAAAACTTGTTATTGATCTTACTGTTGATGGGGGTATCAATTACAAGTTTTAGAGTTTCATTAGGATAATTAAGTCAACCTAAAATCATTGCTCAAAGTTCCTTCGTAGTAACGTCGAAAAAAGCGTGAAGGTCATTTTGGGACGGAAGGAGTATTTTATTGTTATAGAGTAATATTATGTTTAAATGTGGATCTCACACAACGAGCTTTTATTGTTTCGCCGTAGCGTGCGAGAGATGGATCTTGTCACATCTGTCTACTATTGATTTGTGACGTCAAGCCAATTTTCCTGGCGAATGAGGGGCCTATAGAACGCTCTATTGATCTTGATCATCCATCTTGCAATTGTGAATTGTAGCAAAATTGCACCACATAGGCTCGTTTGTCGTAGCTGATGGCTGATGGCTGATAACTTAAGGCTTATAGCTGATTACTTATAGCTGATGGCTGATTAAATAAGTACTGTTTGTTTTAGCTTTTCTAAAATGACTTTTGTTTATTACAGCTCAAAAACAATTTATTTTCTTTGACAAAGAAACAACTCTTAAAATTAATCAAAATTTTAAGTATTTGATAAAAAGAGAGAGAGAGAGAAAGAGAGATAACAATTGATTCACAGACAAATGACAAATTCAGGTGTATATTTGAAATATAATTGTATCTTCGATAATCATTTATATATTATAATCAATAACTTTAAAATTAATCAAAATTTTACCAATCAAAATCATCATATTTAATATAAAAATATGAAAACCAAAATAAAATAAATATTATCAAATATATATATATATATATATATATACATATATATTATATTTATTATATTTTATAGTAACTAAAAAAGAGAGAGGCACAAATACAATTGAAGTAGGGAGCAGTCCAGCAAAAAACAAATTTTGGTTGTATGTGGACAACGATCATCGAACCCGGCACCTTATAATTAGCCGTTGTTAGCGTGTTTTTGCAAAAGTATGAAAAAGCTATATTTTTGAGCTTTTTAACTTTTACTTATCCAATGCAGTAATGTGGTTATACTTTACTTATTAGCTTATTGAGTTTAAGTGAAAACACACTCTAATTTTGACTTAATTAAAGCCAAAAGTCCTAAGTCACTCAAAATAAGCCAAAACAAAATAACAGAAAGCCACTCCAACGTTTACAATTGCTTTAAATGTGTTTAAATGGTGATAGACATGTGCAGTGTTTGTGGTCTAAAAGCTTTTAAAGTTTGTAATATGAGAAATCGTCTAATTATGAGGTGAATTGTGTATATGCATGTCGGCGAATATTATCATATGTTTCTCTTCGTAGACTGTTTTTCGAAAATCGTTCGCCTAGACCGCCTATGCCCCGTTTAGGCGCTAGGCGGTCATAGAACGCAGTGTTTAATTCAAATCCGCCTAAGCCATAGATTAAAAGAAAAATTGCATTAAATATTCATCAAATGCCGCGATTAACTTCAAATTTTTTAAGACCTAACTATAATTTTTAATATTAGTATTTTCAGTGGAATATTATATTAAATTTATTAATATATACATTTAAATTATCATTTGCATGTTCTGGTGACATTTTCAACGCTCTTTCACCGAGATGTTATAAGCTATGTATTATTCTCGGGCCCTTAGGCGCCAACTAGGCCTCGCCTAGGCCTCTAGGCGCTAGGCCAGGCTCTGACGCCTAGCGGCCGCTTAGCGATTTTAGAACCTTGGTTCGTAGTGAGACTATTTTTTGACAAATAAAAATGAGAATAAACTATTTGGTTTTAGCAATTCTATTTTGTCACAACTGTTAAGCATCACATTCCTTTTTTTTAATCAACTCCAGCACTTCCTTAGACCATCTCCAATGGTTTGGTGCAAGAATTGCACTATAACTTTAAAATGGTGCAAATATTACACTAAATTTTTACTATCATTTCCAACCATCTTGCTTCAAATTTTGCCAAAAAAACATATTCTTAGAGTGTTCTTTATTATTTCATTTCATTTCATTTGTTTTCCATTAATTTGTAAATTATTATTACGTACATTTTTAAATTAAATAATGAGGCATGGAATTATATAATTACAGTATATTAGAATACAAATAAAACAAATTAAATAAAATGTATTTTTTAAAATGAAAACATTTAAAAGGCAATTAAAATAAATACGTAGAAAGTCTTCAACATACAATTGAAATTAAAAAAAAAAACTAAGTGTCATGATGATAGATAAATGTCGTACTTTTATTTTTCTGTCTCAAAATAAATTCACATTATTAAGCAAAAGTTTTTTTTTTGTTTGTTTTGTTTTTGTAATAATCAATATTGCATTTTACCGTTGTACAAGGCATGTACAAATGAGAGAAGTATATTGTTCAAAAATATTTACAACTCAAATTTATTTAATTTGGGTGGAGAAAGTATATTGTAAAAGATGTATGTAATACGATATATTTATTTTGAGACGAAAAGAGTATATAGTTTAAGTTATAAAATATTTATTTTGATACGGAAGGAGTATATATATTAAAAGGAAAAAGAAAAAAAGAAAGAAAAAAGAGTATAGCGTAGCCTACCATCTGCGCCACATTTGAAGCAAATTAAACATTTTGAAGATAAAGATAGCGTTCCCTTGGACTCTTCTTGGCGTGAATTAGCGTTAGACGTAACGCTTTAGAGTCCCGTTGGAGTTGCTCTTAGATACTACATCTGTCCCTAAATGAGTGTCCAAATTTCATTTCAAGGGACATCTGAAATTCTCAACTTTTTGTACAATTTGGTGGCAAAGATTCATATATAATCTTGTAATCTCATTTCCAAACATTTAGTTTTGCACGTATAAAGAAACGGGTAAAAAAAAAAATCGAAAAAAAAAAACATTTAGGGACAAAGTTATGTTAAAAAAACGACATTCATTTTGAATTTTTTTTTTTTTTTTGAAAATGGATACTCATTTAGGACAGAGAGAGTATTTTTTTGCAACTTAGTGGAACTCCTAATCTGTTTTTATGTAATCAGGTAAAAGGAAATAATAGAAAGATGCCAAATTGAAAAACAAGGAAGGACATCCCAAAGAAAAGAAAGATACTTGTGCCTAATAGTTGGCAAATTGTTGGCTTTTGGGAACATTGTGGAGAATCATGCTTAGATAGGTCCTTCATCTATCAGACCTAGACACTGTTTTGGACCATCCTACCTTTTCTTAACAACTGTAATTAATCTCCAACCTACTCTTTTGGGGTGGGTGTGGGGTGGAGGTTAGAATGGAGGTTTACACCCAACTTGTTAGCAATGGTAGAGTCATTATCCCACATTCAGAATTAACTAGTGACTATATAAAGATTTTGGGTTATTTCTCTCATAATTAATTGATTTTTAAAATGGAATCTCAGACTTTATCAAGTCGAATCCAGAAATTCTCAGAAGGAGAATATATATTATTATGAAAGTGGAATACTAATTGTAGTAGGGTAATATAGATAATATAATATATATTGTACTCTTCTAACTCAACAATTAGAGCTCGTTAGTTCACGTTAAAAACCTTTTCATGACCTCAACATAATTAACCACGACAATATATGTTGGAACAATTTATGATCCCTGAATGCTATACTCATATTCAGAATAAGATTGAGGAAGAAGATGAAGGCGGAAGCGAGATAATACATGTTGAATCCATTATGATTGTTGTAGGGAGAAATGAAAAACAAGTAGGGAGAAGTGTTCTTCTAAATGATAAGTGTCTCTTAATCTCTCAAAAGTCTTCCAACATTATGAAGTAATTTAGATGAGAGAAAGTAAAAATGAAGTATGTTTTAGGCTTGATGGAGAGGCTTTTAAATAGTAAACATGGTGACACTTCATTTAGGGACCACACCCTTTCAAGCTTTAGCAATGTTAATTTACCATTTTGCCCATCATAAATTGATAAATTACATTTCAAGAATTCTACACATTTTATTATTGACTACACTTTATATTAACATTATACTTATGATTTTATGTATGGAATTCACTAAATGACTTGTGTTGCAAGCCATGATCTTACAATCTCCCACTTGGGTTGCAAAATAAGTCTTTCCTTTAAAACATAAATATAATACAAATGACAACCCAAATGTGCGCACTTTATTATCATTTATAACAATCTCGTCCATTAGTCATCCAAGTATAAGGACTAAAGGGGCAGTCGTTGTAATTGATTCGCAACTAAACCACAGTAATCACGTATACAAATCCAACTAAATGACATAGATCAAAAGTGTAGATGTGTAGCATGGAACATAATGAATAAATCCATATTCTTCCAACTAGTCCAACTTAACAAATGAGATCAAAACTTTAAATAATATAACAATTAATGAAAGAACAACACAAACTCACTATACTAAATGTTATCAAAGTTTGTTACACCCATATGAGCAACATGCTCGTGAAACACTGAAGATGATAACGCTTTTACAAATGGATCCTTTAAAATGGAGTTTGTTTCTATAAGTTGCATTTCTTTGTTCATTTTCCTTCACAACAAAAAACTTAATGTCTATATGCTTAGACTTTCTTTAACTCTTGTTGTTATAAGACTACCGTCCGATTGTCACTTTAAAACTTAAGCGGTCTTTCGACACTTGTTGACAATTCACAGTCTCTTTAATAAACTTATGCAGCCATATAATTTAACTAATGTCGGAATACCTAATGATCTCAAGATGATCCGACTTCAAATGTAGGCAAGTAGGTCTTTAGTGTTTTGTAAATATCTTTATCATTCTTTTGGCTGCTACCTAATGTTCTCTTCCGGTTTGCTTGGTATTGACCAAACATCCCAACAATAAATATAAGATTCACGCATACATTAAGCTCCCTACTGCTGATGCAAAATTGATCTTTTCCATATACTTGGATTCAAAATTACTTTTAGAACACTGTTTGAGACTAAAATATGTCTCCTTTAAAATTAGGGGTGTCATGTGGTTCACAGATTTGCATGCTAAAATTTTGTAATACCTTTTCCATATGGGCCTTTTGTGATAATCCTAAAACACCTCGTGAGCGATCACGGTGATTTCGGATTCCTAATACAAAGATGCCTTACCAAGATCTTTCATTTCAAATAAGAAATTTCTTAGTTTCCTTAAGAATGTTCATATCATTACTTGCAAGCAAAATATCATCCACAATATTACCAAAATTATAAATCTACTCCCACTGAACTTATGGTATACATAATCTTCACCAAGATTCGTTTCAAAACCAAATGAAATAATAACTTGATTAAGTTTTAAAGTACCATTAACGAGAAGTTAGCTTAAGCCCATAAAATGATTTCTTAAATAAACCAGTCACCATTTCTGGCTTCTTTATATAAATAGTTTCCTCAATGTCTCCATTGAGAAAACTCGTCTTTATATCCATTTGATGAAACTTAAGATCATAATACGCCATATGTGCCATAATGATCCTAAAAGATTTATTTTTTTTAGAAGATACCGGAAAAGGTGTTTTCTTTATAATCAATGTCTTTCTTTTGAGTAAAATCTTTAGCAACTTAGACGGGCTTAATATCTTTCCTTATTACCTTGTGAATCCTTTTGGTCTTAAAGACTAATTTAATCCCAATAGCTTTCACATCTTTAGGTAATAGGACAAGATCCCAAACGTTGTTATCTTTATAGATTTTAACTCTTCATTTATGACATTAATTCACTTTATGAGAATTAGGACTATTAATGGTTTGATGGGAGGTGAGAAAATCATCTCCCACTAAACCTAAGCGTCCTTCATTCTAGGCAAGATACACTTTATAATTATCCAGAATAACACTTCTTCTTACTCTATTGGATCTCATTAAGGGCACCGGTTCTTCCTTATTTTGAGATTGTTGAATTTCCTTTTATGACCAACATTTCCATGTTGTTCAATATTTATGGGGAATCATTATTTTGAATTGTATGTTCCTCTTGAATTTCAGGTACAAGTACTTGATTTCTAATTGGAACTAAGGGAAGAGGTATAAAAAGGATGCCTCTTCCTTTTTAAATTCAAAATATTACTCCTAATCTCCCACTAAATTCAACATCCTCAAATAACCTAGCATTTCTCGTTTTAAAATGTTCTAGTTTTTCAGGTTGTAAAATTTATAGCCCCATAGATCTCTCGGCATACCCTACAAATAACTACTAACAGTCTTATGTCCAACTTGCCCTTATTAGGCTTATAATGCCTAGCTTCTGCTGGACAACCCCACATATGAAGATGATTTAAGGACGTGTTCTTATTCGTCCCAAAATCATAAAAGGTTTTTGATAGTAGCTTTAGAGGGAGCTTTATTGAGAATATATACTGTGGTATTTAATGTATCGCTCATAATGAGTGAGGTAAAAGAAGTACAAGGAACATACTTATTACCATATCCTTAAGGATTCTATTATGTCTCTGTTACACTTATTTATGCTAGGCGTACCTGGATTAATGTGGAGAGAGACAATCCCACACTCCTCAAAATAGCGAGCAAAAGGACCCGGACATTGTTCCTTTGAACCATCATTCCAACCATAGTATACACCACCATGATTGGACTTAACGTTCTTAATAGTCTTTTAAAGTTGATTTCCAACTTTGACCTTATAAGACTTGAAAATGTCCAAAACTTGAGACTTTTTCATGAAGTAAATAAATGTATTCATATTAAGAGTGGTCGTCTATGAACGTAATAACGTATTGTTGACCTTTCCATGAAGGATTAATGAATGGTCCACAAATATCTGAATGAATTAGTTCTAAGACGCTTGATGCTCTCGAGGATACTTTTCTTTTAATGTTTGTAAATTCCCTTTAAGGCATTAATGCAAAAGTCTCTTCCGGAATATCAAGTATGGTCAAGATTCCTTTAGACACAAGCTTATCAATTCTCCTCTCGGAGATATGACCAAAACGCCCATGTCATAATGAATAAAATTTTACTTGATAACTTTCACTTTTACTTTTGGTTTCATTATTATGGGACTCAATTATTGTTTGAATAATGTCAAGTAAATAAAGATTAATTGACAAAGTACTAGTACCAATAACCTTGGAATTTAAAATAAAGATCACATATATTATTATCAAAAGAACAAGAGTAACCCTCCTTGTCTAATTCTGTGATAGATATCATAATTCCGTTCAAATGATGGTACAAATGAATGTATTATTAATACAAATAATACTTAGTACTTTAACAATAACTTAAAGGATCCTTATGCCTATAACTTCAACCGGATTCCTAGTTTCTATATAGATGAATTTCTTCATATTTACTAGGTTTTCGGTAATTTAGACAATCTTACTTAAACATCCTTATGTGATTGGTTTCACCAAAATTCAATCACCATGTATATGTAGGAATTGAAACCAAATTAGCCTCAATACAAAACAAAATAGACCAAATGATATACCTTTCATGCCAAGCGTGATACTTAGGGTAATCGAACTTCATGTTAGTGAGGTCCTTGCAAAAGAATCATTTCTTTATGATCATTAGATGATCCCTTAGACTTCTCATTACTTGCAACCACAGTTTCTTTCCCTCTTCTCTTGTCCCATGAGAAAAGGTAGATGCTAAATGAGCACATTTAGTTCTAAATCGCTTTAACCTATCTTCCTATTGTGTCATAAGTGAAAGTAATTCAATAATAATTCACTTATCTTTTGACAATTATAGGTCACCTCAAAGTGACTAAAATGAGAAGGAAGAAAGATCAAAACTAAATGCATAAAAATATCTTTCGATATCCTGGACTTAAGTGCTTTTAGTTTTGTTGATAGGTGAACTATTTCTAAATGTACTCCCTTAAATTCCCGGTACCCTTATACCTTATGGAAACAAGCTTCCTAAAGGGTATCAAGGAACGTTTCAGCATCAACATCCTCGGAGACACTGTTCAAAAGGTCTCCGGGACAACATTCTTTATTATCATTAGGCTCACGCGGTTGGATTATTTTCACTTCTCAGCACTTAAGCAATAAAAAGAGAAACAGATCCCTTAATGCGAGTTCTAGGTCCATATATCCCAAGATCATAATTATTTGTTTTCCAAGTTTTTAAAATTAGTCTTATTTAGCATCTGTACGGTACTCATAGCAGTAATAACGGATGAAACAATAAGTAAATCTGTTGGGTTTTTGAGAACAAAAGAATGAAAAAACAAAACATAAATAAGAAACTACATAACAAATAAATGATTAATTATATCAAGGAAATCCATCAATAAGGTAATTAACATGACATCAAAACTAATCTTTGGATTGCGAATTGACTCATAAATAATTGCCTTAGATGACAAGTAATTTGAACAACATTTGATTAAATGCATAATCTTTCTTTGGGTAGTCTTAAGCATTTAATAAAACAACTTAATGTTCATTTTATTTGTCATCACATGAATGCTTAAGTTTAGTCAAATGTCAAGATTTTTTTTGGAAAATTCAAGTCATTCACATATTAATTTTGGATTTAAATAACGTTAATCACTTAGGCGATAATATTATTTAAACAATGAATAAAATTATTTAAGCATATAATTAATCAAGGCTTTAAGGTTTGAAAAAATGTATGTTTTGTTCAAAAGAGGAACAAAATTGTGCAACATCTTTGAAAAAGCAAAAACCTGTGAATAGTGTACATGCGCGACCGGGCAACTTATAATACCCGAACGGGCAGAACATAAGACCCGACCGGGCAGAACATAAGACCCGACCGGGCTAAAGCCACCGTTTCATGCATGCTTTGCTGCACTTTTCCAACTTTTGTCCCAAAAAATGATGAACAACAAGTAGATCCACATGGTATGTTCTTTACAATATAAAACCATGTTATTTAGGAATAATCTTGCTTTAAAACAATGGAATCAAGTATGTAGATCCACATGGTATGCACTATACATAAAACCATGTTATGAAGGGATAGTCACACTTGAACCATTGTGTTCATTCAACAAAACTTTTCAAACCATTTTCTTAAATTCAGATGATGATTATCAGTACTCTATGAATGAATTAGAGTCCTAATCAACATCAAAACTTGATGATTCAACAGAAAAAATGAATCGAATAAAGCATAAAAGCTTTCCCGAAAAGGACTCAAACTTAAACTAAAATATGAGCGGGCTCTGATACCAATTGTTGGAACAATTTATGATCCCTGAATGCTATACTCATATTCAGAATAAGATTGAGGAAGAAGATGAAGGCGGAAGCGAGATAATACCTGTTGAATCCATTATGAATGTTGTAGGGAGAAATGAAGAACAAGTAGGGAGAAGTGTTCTTCTAAATGATAAGTGTCTCTTAATATTTCAAAAGTCTTTCAACATTATGAAGTAATTTAGATGAGAGAAAGTAAGAATGAAGTATGTTTTAGGCTTGATGGAGAGGCCTTTAAATAGTAAACATGGTGACACTTCATTTAGGGACCACACCCTTTCAAGCTTTAGCAATGTTAATTTACCATTTTGCCGATCATAAATTGATAAATTACATTTCAGGAATTCTACACATTTTATTATTGACTACACTTTATATTAACATTATACTTATGATTTTATGTATGAAATTCACTAAATGACTTGTGTTGCAAGCCATGATCTTACAATATAGAGATTTGGATCTCACATAATACATAATACTGCCTCAGTCTCAAAATGAATATCCGAATTTACTCTTTGATCTATTTAAACATTTATTTTTTGTACGGAGGGAGTAATATGGTACATTAAATCTGAATTCGGAGAAAAGTTAGAACTCATAAGTAAAAAGTTAATATTCCCTCCGTCCCAAAATGATAATCATGTTTGACTATTCAAACTTTTTAAGGATATGAACACTTGCTTCCCTAGCCATGTTATATTTGTGGACATTTTAGCCTAAATTGTAGAAATGAGAAGAACATTTTGGGACAATGAAAAATGACAAATGAAAAAATTATTTTGGGACGGAAAAGGGAGTATTTAAAATTAAAAAAAGAAAAAGAAAAAGGTAGTAGTGGGAGTTGAGTTATGAGACATGGGGAGGTAATTGGACCATTCTATATATAGTGGTTCTCTTATAGGGGACACAGCTACACCGTGGTTGAAATTAAAAGTGGGCAGTGGGCTGGCTGGATGGATCACTACTTCTGAATCTCATTCTCAAGTGGAAATAAAAGCACTTCACAAACGGGGCATGGTACTCCTTCCGTCTCAAAATAATTATTACATTTAATTATTCAAATTTTTTAAGGATATGAACACTTGATTCACTAGTCATATTTTGTTTGGGCACTTCTAAGCCTAGGTTGTAGAAATTTGAAGAATTTTTTGAGACAATGAAAAATGCCAAATAAAAATATCATTTTGGGACTGACGGAGTATATAAAAAGTCCAATTAATGCATCACTTTCTTCAACTCGTATGCATAAAAACATTTTTTTTTTGCCCACTTTATTTTAAATATAACATAGCAGAAATAAAAAAATAAAAAATAAAATAAGAGCCCATATCATCTAAGTCAAGCTTTATGCATGAATTTTTACCCCTCATTTCAGTCAAACAATGAGTCACTCTTATGAAAAACCTGTTAATTTAAGCCACAACGTCATTAGTTTTACTCTTATATACTAAAACAAGGTTTCATTATGGATCCTTCATTAACCCAACCACCTAGAATGAGGGTCACATTGCAGTTAAGTTTATGTCCAATGTGATTTACCCCTCCTAGTGAAAATAATAGGGCAATTCATAATTATAATAATGAATTCAGATCATTCCAAAGATATACAAAATCTTGAGTGGGTAATGGACCTATAGTCATCTTCCAAAACCCTCTTTCTCAACCCCCACACATTCAAACATAAAGATTAATGATTCACCCTTTTTGTTGCTCATGTGCTCAAGTGAAAGAGTACTGATTCTCACACAAAATTTGCTTATAAAATCTTAATATTAATATTTGACAACTTCTATCTAAATTTTTATTTTATGAGATCAAATATTAAAAAATATAGACACCAATGACTGACTGTCATCCAGTTGAGATTTGACCGCGAACTAATTCTTGAATAAGCATTTGTTGAGATTAAGGTGGTAATATGTGGGACTAATTGAGCACCATCTGCAACCTATATCAGTCAAGCAATGGTCATTGAAAAACGTTTTGAGGACTTTGTGCAACAGATAAATCTAAGTCAATGCATACCCATGTTGGAATAGAGATCCCTCAAATAAACAAAGAGAAGAAAATCGGCACTGCAGGCGAGCGGGCGCCTGTCTTATCAGGTTGTCTGGTTCCTGGCGAAAATGATTCAGGCGGGCGCTTGCCCTATACCAGACGGGCGCCTGGTCCCCCGATCTGGATTCGGGAATAGCAGTATTTTCGGGATTTCTCTTATGTTTAGGTTCAGGTCTTATTCTAGGTTTGCTATATAAGCAATGTTCCGCCCCATACTCATTGTAACTCCATATTTACATATTATAGTGCAAGATCCTGGCTTGGTAGTGCCCCAGACGTAGTCAAACAAATTGACGAACTGGGTAAACAATTTCTTGTGTTCTTCTGTCTTTTGCTTTGGTTATCTATTTCTTGTGCTTGTTTGTGGTGCTGTGATTTCTTGCGATTTGCTTGGGTGTTGGGTTGGGAAGGTCATATTCCACAACAACTGGTATCTAGAGCTCCGGTTTAACGATCCGGGTTTATCAAGCAATCAAGAATGGGCAAGGATAAACAAGCGGTGGAGAAATTTGATCGGTTTGACTATGGGTTTTGGAAGATGCAAATAGAGGATCTCTTGTACAACAAAGATCTATATAAGCCCTTAACAGGAGTCAAGCCGGAAAGCGAAAAACAGGAAGATTGGGATCTTATGGATCGGAAAGCCCTAGGGGTGGTTCGATCTACTTTGTCAAAGTGGATTGCGAAGACTACCAAGAAGGCGAAAACCACCAAGGAGCTATTGGATTATCTTACTGAGAGATTTGAAACTCCATCTGCTGCAAATAAGGTTGATTTGATACGCAAGATGGGCAATCTCAAGATGCAAGAGGGAGGATCCATAGCTAAACACATCGATGAGTTTATGGATGTTATAGACTCATTGGCGTTTGGGGATGAGGTTCATGCTTGTCAATTGCTAGCATCCTTACCAGGAAGTTGGAGCGGAACGGTGACGGCGTTAAATGCTTCAGCGGGTAAGAATAAATTGAAGTATGATGATGTTAAGGACTTTCTTTTAGGCGAAGAAAATCGTATAAAGAAGTTGGGGACACCATCTACTTCGGAATCGGCTTTAGCTATAACTAGCAGGGGAAAGCCGGGTAATAGCAACAAGGGGAGAACCGAATCAAGGGAAAACGTAGGAGGTGGTGAGTACAGGCCTAGGGAGAACAAGAATGCACCAAGGGTAGCCAAGGGATCGGTTGAGTGCTATCATTGTAAGGAGTTAGGACACTACAAGAGGGATTGTCCCATGCGAGGGGATAAATCGGCGAATGTGATAACTGAGGGTGAAGATGTACTGATTCTGAGTGTTAGTAGTGCGCTAGAATCATGGGTGCTGGATTCGGGGGCATCATTCCACTCATGCGGGCATGCAGAGGAGATGGAAAATTACACTTCCGGTGATTTCGGAAAGGTCTATCTGGCGGATGGCGAGCCTTTGGAAATCAAGGGGAAGGGGGATGTCAGAATAGGAGCATCGGACGGGAAGGTCTTACATCTACACGGGGTCAGACACATTCCGGGTTTGAAAAAGAACCTATTATCAGTTGGGCAGCTGTGTGAAGAAGGTTACACAGTAACTTTTAGCTGCAGGAACTAAGTTATTACCAAGGAGGATTTTGAGATCGATCGGGGTAATAGGGAAGGAAGATTGTATTTGAAGAATAACACCAAGGATAGTATCGCGGTGGCGTCAGCCAAGGTGATATGGATTTGTGGCACTGTCGATTGGGTCACATGAGTGAGAAGGGGATGAAAGTACTTTGCTCAAAGGGATTACTACCGGGTTTGAAGACAGTCGACGTGGGGATCTGCGAAGATTGTGTGTTTGTCAAACAGGCGAGGAGTAATTTCTCGAGGACAGGTAGGGCTTTAAGGGAAGCAAAGTTGGAATTGGTTCACACGGATTTGTGGGGACCGGCCCCGGTAACTTCTCTAGGTGGTGTGTCAAATTACATGGCCTTCATTGATAATGGTGGGGAGTATGAGCTCGGGGAGTTTAAGGAATTGTTGGGTATGCTTATCACTTAACCCTCCTACATTTGTTAGAATTGATTGATACCACCACTTATGAGTATTTTTATGGACTTTAGGACCTCATGTAAAGAAGTTTATAACTTCAATTTTTAGCCAAGTCCTTTTTATAGTATAGGCTTAGATTATAGGACTTGAAGCTATGAAGGATCGAAGATTTCCTAAGCAGGATTCATTTCATTGCGCAGGACGTTCTCTGCACAGGTCGCCACTGCGCATAGATATCGTGCGCAGCTTTTGACCCTGCTCAGTTTTCAAGGTCTTATTCCCTAAACTCTGAAGAGATCTTTTAGTGACCAAGCATGGTACTCATGCTTCCCATGCGCAGCATTCATACGCGCCGGCAATGCGCATGCTTTTGTGCGCGGACACTCAGCCTTGGTCAAATTCCTCATCTCCTGATCTCATATTCTAGAAGCTTGGAAAGCGACAAGACAAGCTACGCTTTTTGGATTAAGTCAGAGTGCTGAGGTGTGCACAAACGACAAAATAAGCACACTCAGCAAAACCATTGGTGGAGACACGCTTCAAAGAAATATTTCAAGTGAAGACAGCTGTCAACCTTCCAGAAGAAGATTTGAATTTGGTCTTCATGCTCAGTCTTCAACGGGTACAAAGGACACCTGCGCACCAATCACATTGTGACACCTCATTGTCCTTGCTCTGTCTCCAACGGCTATAAAGGACACCTGCGCGCCAATCATATTGTGCCAGCACATCGTCCTTGCTCAGAGCTCCAACGGCTAGTTTTTGAAGCTCAGCTATAAATAGCCTCCTCATTCCCATTTCCAAGTTTCAAGCTTGCATGCTTCAAGAGCTCGAGTTTCATGCTTCATTGTAAAACCTTGAAGATCTGAAGACTGCTGCTCAATATCTCCAGATTCCTTAGAACAGCCTTCAAGATCTTCAAAACTTCAAACTCCTGCTCAAATCGCAAAGCCCTATATCACCAGAATTCTTGGTGCTCTTCATCTTTCATATTCAAAGAGCCCAGAATTTCTCTCACACACACACCTCTTGAAGCTTTGATCTTTTGATCTAACTTCTTGAGATACACCGGTTTAGTCTATGATTTGTTCTTCATAGATAATAGATCTTGAGTTAGTATTGAGCTCAAATGTTGTAATTTGTAATACTCACTCATATTATAAGATCTCCATTAGAAATCCAAGACTAACCATCTTGGTAGAGGATGTAGATCTTTCATCGATCGAACCTCTCCAAATAGCGTGTTCATTATGTTTACTGCATATTTCCTGCTTAACTATTTATGAACTGCTTTGTTTGATCTTTCAGATTGCTACACTTTACTGTTGTAATTGTTATTGCTCATTTGCCTTAGAACCATTTTTGCGCCACTCTTTAGGCTCAAACTTAGCGCGTGCGTTTTTATCTCTGCGCAGGGTATAGCTGCTTTAAATTTCCGCTGTGCATTTCACACTCTTGCTGCGCGCTATACTTAGCCAAAATAAGAGTTGTGCGCATTTTCCATTGAATTGCAAAAGGGTTTGAAAAGAATTTTAAAACGCTATTCACCCCCCCCCCCTCTAGCGATTTTCATACCCTTGTTGCCCCTTTGGGACCAACAGGAATACTGTGATGCGAGTGAGATTCGCATGGATATTCTAAACTCGGGTGGGAGCAAGACGGTTCATGATGACCAAGGTCAAGGGGGTCACTAAAGATGAACCAAATACTCCAGGACCGGATATTCCGCTGCGCAGATCTAACAGAGAGTGTAGATCGGATGACAAGACTCCAGGTTTCTCAAGCAAGGAAAAGTTGAAGCTATGCATGGCTTCAACGGGGCTTGGAGAATAGGGGAGGAGGAATGTACTACCATGATCGAGGTGAGCACTATGACACTAAGGATGAGTTGAAGACGGATACGGGGCTTGTATACGCGGTTGATCTCTAGGTGGGAGATTGTTGGAATAGAGATCCCTCAAAGAAACAAAGAGAAGAAAATCGGCACTGCAGGCGAGCGGGCGCCTGGTCGGGCGCCTATCTTATCAGGTTGTCTGGTTCCTGGCGAAAAGGATTTTCAGGCGGGCGCCTGGTCCCCCGATCTGGATTCGGGAATAGCAGTATTTTCGGGATTTCTCTTATGTTTAGGTTTAGGCCTTATTCTAGGTTTGCTATATAAGCAATGTTCCGCCCCCATACTCATTGTAACTCCATATTTACATATTATAGTGCAAGATCCTGGCTTGGTAGTGCCCCCAGACGTAGTCAAACATATTGACGAACTGGGTAAACAATTTCTTGTGTTCTTCTGTCTTTTGCTTTGGTTATCTATTTCTTGTGCTTGTTTGTGGTGCTGTGATTTCTTGCGATTTGCTTGGGTGTTGAGTTGGGAAAGGCATATTCCACAACCACCCAAAATACACTATGAGTGTCACGACCCGAAATATAGGCTCTATTTTATTAGTAATTAAATGATTTTTATATAATTATTTGCTTATTTATTTATTTAAATTATTATTTATTTAAATAATTATGTGTGCAATTTATGTGTTATAATATTTATGCCTAGCATTTTATTCGAGTTATTTGGGCTAGTGTGGAAGTGTTGAGTCTTAATTGTTAGTAGGGAGTGTAGTGTTTGTGTGTGTAGTGTGAGAGAGGGGGCCTAAGTGTAAGTTTTTAAAATAAACCCCCCTACTCCCTCCCTACACCTTCCCTCACCTCCATCTCCCTCACACTCCTCCCTCCCATCTCTCAGCACTCTTCTCTCTCTCTCTCAAAAGGTAAACATTTTCTCTTCTCTACCTTCTCTCTTCATTTTCTCCTCCTTCCTTTCATCTTCTCTCATTTCTTAAAACATGAAACGTGTTTAGATCGTCGCTAGGATCGCGTAGACTCAAAAAGATTTGAAATCCATCAACTTTGAGAAATTCAAGTAAGTTACTTTTCCACCATTTAAATGCTAAAATGTTCATATCATGTTTATATGATGATTTATGTGTTATATTTGAAGTTTGGTTGAGTTTGCAATTTGTTTGGAATTTATGGAGTTTTTGGTTGAAAATGGTGAATTGATGAATACCTTGATTTAATCTTGGGTTTGGTTGATTAAGGGTGTTGTTAAGGTCCCCTCTTTGTTTAAATAATGTTTGGGTACCTTAGAAATCTTGTGGGAGTGTTGGATTTTGGGTGTTTTGTGTTTTGGGTTGAAAATGGAAGAACCCATGTTGTTCTTCCCGATTTCTGGCGATTCCGGCATGTTGTGCGACCGCACAAAACTTCCTGGGCGGCCGCACATCTTTCTGAGAGTTTTTGTTCTTGTTTTGAGGCACTTTGGGAGACCGCACAACCCATCGTGGGCGGCCGCACAGATCTCTGAAAAATGTATACTTTGTTAAATTGTGTGACTAAAGAATGCGTTGTGCTTCAATTCTTGGGTGTCCTCCTAGTTGACCCTAGTGATCATTGTAGTACACTTTAGTGATAGAATTGGGTCCTTTGTGATCAAGTTTGTGCTTGAAATTCATTGATTGTTATTTTGGACTTCGAAGCACCTTTATTGTGTATTGTTGGTTCATGTCATCTTCTTGGTGATTATTTGGCTTGATTCCCTACTTTGGAATCATTTGTGGTTTATCGTGCTAGTATTTTATTACTTAGCCTTTACGTGAAAGTCCAGCTGGTATTTTGTGTGTGTTTGGGCGATGCGAAACATTATGATGGCACGGCCAAGTCCATTGTGATGTTGACCATTGTTTTTCCCCCTTATTACCCTCCTCCAGATTGGCCTTGGATGTGAGAAGAGCTAGCTCCCTTGTGTGCATTTTAGCTATTTCTTGGAGCATGACTTTGTGGCATGTCTCCCGTCCCTTGTGACACTTCTTCTTTGGTTATTGGTTCCGGTACCGGGGTTTTCTCTTCGGCTTTCATGCCATTATGAAGATGTTGATTGGATGATTATTGAAGCTGCGCAGCGATCCTTTATTTGGATGTTCCGGTTTGGAAAACCTTGGCTATATCCTTTGTTATGTGTTTATTTCCGCTGCTATCTGTTATATGATAAATGCTATGTGATACGTGATAATTATTATTGTTTATTGCTTATTGCATCATAGCATGTCATGTAGTTGCATTAGTAACTTATTGAGATTTATCTCACCCCGTTTCTTTTATCTTTGTTTTTCCTTAACCCCCCCCAGGTGCTAAGGATTAGTCTCGCTGATCACGAGAGCGAGGACGTCGAGTGTGGATCCGTTCTTTTGGGGAAGGTTATTATAGGTTGGTTTACATTATGTAAATGTGTAACCATTTTGGGATAGTTGTACCAAACAATGACGTCACTAAGATTTGTATAATTGTATTTTGTTGGGCATAAACTTGTGGAAGTTTATGATCGTTGTATTTAGTCTTTATCAAACCTGGTTTTGTAAAACTTTGGATTCTCACCTTTTGGTATTAAATAGAATTTTTAACTTCGGTATTTTGGAGTTTATTGTTAGAGTCGACGTCCAGCTCGCGGTCCCGGGGCCCGCGGGGTCCGGGGTCGCGACAGTTGGTATCAGAGATATGGCATTAGCTCTATTTATAAGTCTAGGTGGATTAGTATGACCTAGGTGGGTAGTAGAGTGCGGAGTGATTAATGGTTGATGTCTTATGCAGGTAATTGTTCTCAATGTCTGGAAGAAGAAACAGAGGAGGTGCTAGTGGGGCACAGAATCCGAATGATACAAGGGATGAAGCACGTGCCATGTTTCAAGGCATGTTTGAGGCGGCCATGAAGGCCATACATGATCAAGGCCCGAGGGTAGAGCAAGCACCACCTCGTTATGGTTTGGAGCAATTCTTGAAGTTGAAACCGGTTGAATTCAATGGGGAACCCGATGTTCGGAAAGCTGAGCTATGGATTGAGTCTATGGAGAAGATTTATGATGTGTTTGGGTGTTCGGATGAGGACAGGGTCCGGTTCGCGGCTTATAAGCTTGTGGGAGCCGCCGAGCATTGGTGGAAGGGCGTTAAAGCTACTTGGGATGATACTCGCACGGTGTATGCGTGGGAGTTGTTCGTGCGTAAGTTCAGAGAGCATTTCATTCCGGTTGTTGATCAGAATCGAAAGGAGATCGAGCTACTCAACTTGGAGCAAGGTGTGTTGTCTATAGCACAATACTCGGTTAAGTTCATAGAATTAGCCCGGTATTGCGACTATTTGGTGAGGACCGAGGAACAAAAAGCTATGAGGTTTATTCGGGGATTGAAGACCTCCATCCGTACTCAACTTATTGCTCAACGTATTGTGACATTTCAAGATGCGGTGGACCGAGCCTACTTAATAGAGCAAGATATTGGGGAGCATAAGAGGAAGACCGAGGTGGCCAACCCGAGTAAGCAAGGAGCGCTGAGCAAGTCACAACCGAGGATCGATAACCGAGGTAACTTTGGGGGACAATCTCAGTTCCGAGGGCAACCGATCCCAAGGAACCCGGGTACCACTTCCGGGAACCAAGGGAGCCAAATTTTGAGGCTTTGTTCGTATTGTCAAAAGGAAGGTCATTCTGAGGACCGGTGTTGGAAGAAGCAAGGAAGATGCACAAAATGTGGACAAATGGGTCACTTTGTAAAAGATTGCCCGAGAGGTAGAGGACAAGCATCCGGGTCAGGAGTTGGTAATAATCAAGGTCAGAAAAGGGATGTTACCGGGAAGCCCAAGGTCCAAGGGAAAGTGTTTGCAATGAATCAACAACAAGCGACCGATGATCCATCCGTTATTGGAGGTATTATTTCTGTGTCTAATGTGAGCGCACGAGCGTTAGTAGATCCAGGATCATCTCATTCATACATTTCTGTGCAATTTGCTTCTATGTTAAATGCTGCATTCGAGTCTTTACCGTACGTGCTAGAGGTGTCGACCCCTATAGGAGAATGCTTGATTTCTGATCGAGTCTTTCGTGCTTGTGATGTGGTTATTTGTGGTCGAGTCCTTTGTGCGGATTTGGTAGTTCTTCCTATCCAAGACTTTGATGTCATTTTGGGTATGGATTGGTTGAGCAAGTTTCATGCTTCAGTTGATTGCCGTAAGAAAACTGTTACTTTTTCTATTCCTGATGTGCCTAAGTTTGTTTTGAGGCTAGTCCTCTGAGTAGGAAGGTTCGCTTAATTTCTTTTATGAAAGCGAGAAAATTATTGCATAGTGGTTGCGAGGGGTATTTGGCTAGTGTTCTTGATACTAGGAAAGAATCCCCTAGTTTTGATAGTGTTCGGGTAGTTCGGGAATTTCCCGATGTTTTCTCTACCGAGTATGAGATGCCTCCCGATCGTGAGATTGAGTTTTGTATAGATCTTTTGCCGGGTACGGCTCCGATTTCGAAAGCACCTTATAGGTTAGCTCCCGCAGAGTTGAAAGAATTAAAGGTTCAGTTGCAAGAGTTGCTTGATCGAGGGTTTATCCGCCCTAGTGTTTCCCCGTGGGGAGCGCCGGTTTTGTTCGTACGGAAGAAAGATGGTTCGTTGAGATTGTGTATAGATTACCGGAAGTTGAATCAGGTTACGGTGAAGAATAAGTATCCTCTACCGCATATTGATGATTTGTTTGATCAGCTTCAAGGGTCCGTGGTTTTCTCTAAGCTTGATTTGAGGAGTGGGTACCATCAGTTGAAAGTTCGATCGGAGGATATTCCGAAGACTGCTTTTCGCACTCGGTACGGTCATTATGAGTTCTTGGTTATGCCGTTTGGGTTGACTAACGCGCCGACCGTGTTTATGGATTTGATGAACCGAGTTTTCCATCCTTATCTTGATTCGTTCGTGGTGGTTTTCATCGACGACATTCTTGTTTATTCGAAATCTCGAGAGGAGCATGAACAGCATTTGAGGACAGTTTTATCCGTTCTTGCGAGGGAGAAATTATTTGCGAAGTTCAGTAAATGCGAATTTTGGCTCGAGAAGGTGTCATTTCTGGGTCATGTTATTTCGAAAGATGGGATTTCTGTGGATCCGTCTAAGATTGAAGCTATAGTGGATTGGAAGAGACCCGAATCAGTGACAGAGATTAGAAGTTTTCTGGGTTTAGCCGGTTATTACCGAATATTTATCGAGGGATTTTCGAGGATTGCTACTCCGATGACTCAGTTGACCCGAAAGAATGTTCCGTTTGTGTGGACCGAGAAATGTGACAAGAGTTTCGAGGAATTGAAGAAGAGGTTGACTACCGCACCGATCTTGACTTTGCCTAATGGGAGCGATGGCCTAGTGATTTACAGTGATGCTTCGAAAGAGGGTTTGGGTTGTGTGTTGATGCAGAATGGGAAAGTAATTGCGTATGCTTCGAGGAAGTTGACCCCGAGTGAACAGAATTACCCGACTCATGATATGGAGTTAGCGGCTATTGTATTTGCGTTGCACAAATGGAAGCACTATCTGTATGGAGCGAAGTTTGAGATTTTCACCGATCACAAAAGTTTGAAATACCTTTTCTCCCAGAAAGAGTTGAATAATAGACAGCGCCGATGGATGGAATTGTTGAAGGATTATGATTGTACGATTTCTTATCACCCGGGAAAGGCGAATGTGGTAGCCGATGCGATTAGTAGAAAGTCTTATGTGGCTTCGATGATGGTTCGAGAGTGGAAAATGCTTGAGGATGTTCGAGATTGGTCTCCTCGTGAATCGAGACATGGGGCTATTTTTGCGAATATTAGGGTATCTCCGACCCTAGTTCAGATGATAAAGGAAGCTCAGAAAGAGGATCCCGAGTTGGTGAAGATAATGGGTAAATTGAAGGAAAAGAATTTCGAGGATTTTTCTTTGAGTTCGAGTGGAGTTTTGACTTTCCGTGGTCGTTTGTGTGTTCCGGATGTTGATGGAATTAAACAGAGAGTTCTTGATGAGGGTCATAAATCGAGATATACTATTCATCCGGGTAGTACGAAGATGTATCAGGATTTGAAGCAACAATTTTGGTGGATTAATATGAAAAGGGAAATAGCGGAGTATGTATCGAGATGTTTAACGTGTCAGCAGGTCAAAGCCGAGCATCAGAGACCCGCGGGATTGCTTCAGCCGTTAGAGATTCCCGAGTGGAAATGGGAGCATGTGACTATGGATTTGTTACGGGACTGCCTCGTACCCGTAGGAAGTATGACAGTGTTTGGGTAATAGTGGATAGATTGACCAAGAGTGCCCATTTCTTGCCTATTGATATCAGATATTCGATGGAGAAGCTTGCGACCCTTTATATTGATGAGATTGTTAGATTGCATGGGGTTCCGGTTAGCATTGTGTCAGATCGAGACCCGAGGTTCACTTCTAGATTCTGGAAGGCGTTTCAGGAAGCTTTGGGTACAGATTTGCGATTCAGTACAGCTTTTCATCCCCAGACCGATGGTCAATCCGAGAGGACTATTCAGATTCTTGAGGATATGTTGCGAGCGTGTTCGATAGACTTTTCTGATTCTTGGGATTCGCACCTACCGTTAGTGGAATTCTCCTACAACAACAATTATCAGGCTAGTATCGAGATGGCTCCGTTTGAGGCTTTGTATGGAAGGAAGTGTAGATCGCCTATTTGTTGGGATGAGGTTGGTGAAGCGAGAGTTTTGGGTATTGATTTGCTTCGGGATTCGGTTGAGAAAGTTAAAGTTATCCGGGATAGATTGAAGACAGCCCAGAGTCGACATAAGAGCTATGCAGATAACCGAAGGCGAGACCTTAGTTTTCAGGTTGGTGATTTGGTGTTCTTGAAAGTATCTCCGAAGGTGGGTATTCGTATATTTGGGAAGAAAGGCAAATTGGCTCCGAGGTTTATTGGCCCGTTTGAGATCTTGGGAAAGGTTGGACTTCTAGCGTATCGTCTTGCGTTACCGCCATCTTTGGACCGGTTGCACAACGTGTTCCACGTTTCTATGCTTCGGAAGTATGTTCATGATCCGTCTCACGCGTTACCGAGGATACCGGAGGATATTGAGCCCGATATGTCTTATGAGGAACGACCGGTTCGGATCTTAGATTCCAAAGTCCAAGAGTTGAGGAGCAAGAGCATTGCGTTGGTTCAAGTCCTTTGGAGAAATCATAATATCGAGGAGTCGACGTGGGAGCTTCGTGATGAGATCGAGAGGAAATTTCCGTGGCTTTTTGTTTGAGGTGAGTCTCGTTAAAATTCGGGTCGAATTTTCTTTAAGGGGGAGTGAATGTCACGACCCGAAATATAGGCTCTATTTTATTAGTAATTAAATGATTTTTATATAATTATTTGCTTATTTATTTATTTAAATTATTATTTATTTAAATAATTATGTGTGCAATTTATGTGTTATAATATTTATGCCTAGCATTTTATTCGAGTTATTTGGGCTAGTGTGGAAGTGTTGAGTCTTAATTGTTAGTAGGGAGTGTAGTGTTTGTGTGTGTAGTGTGAGAGAGGGGGCCTAAGTGTAAGTTTTTAAAATAAACCCCCCTACTCCCTCCCTACACCTTCCCTCACCTCCATCTCCCTCACACTCCTCCCTCCCATCTCTCAGCACTCTTCTCTCTCTCTCTCAAAAGGTAAACATTTTCTCTTCTCTACCTTCTCTCTTCATTTTCTCCTCCTTCCTTTCATCTTCTCTCATTTCTTAAAACATGAAACGTGTTTAGATCGTCGCTAGGATCGCGTAGACTCAAAAAGATTTGAAATCCATCAACTTTGAGAAAATTCAAGTAAGTTACTTTTCCCCCATTTAAATGCTAAAATGTTCATATCATGTTTATATGATGATTTATGTGTTATATTTGAAGTTTGGTTGAGTTGCAATTTGTTTGGAATTTATGGAGTTTTTGGTTGAAAATGGTGAATTGATGAATACCTTGATTTAATCTTGGGTTTGGTTGATTAAGGGTGTTGTTAAGGTCCCCTCTTTGTTTAAATAATGTTTGGGTACCTTAGAAATCTTGTTGGGAGTGTTGGATTTTGGGTGTTTTGTGTTTTGGGTTGAAAATGGAAGAACCCATGTTGTTCTTCCCGATTTCTGGCGATTCCGGCATGTTGTGCGACCGCACAAAACTTCCTGGGCGGCCGCGCATCTTTCTGAGAGTTTTTGTTCTTGTTTTGAGGCACTTTGGGCGACCGCACAACCCATCGTGGGCGGCCGCACAGATCTCTGAAAAATGTATACTTTGTTAAATTGTGTGACTAAAGAATGCGTTGTGCTCCAATTCTTGGGTGTCCTCCTAGTTGACCCTAGTGATCATTGTAGTACACTTTAGTGATAGAATTGGGTCCTTTGTGATCAAGTTTGTGCTTGAAATTCATTGATTGTTATTTTGGACTTCGAAGCACCTTTATTGTGTATTGTTGGTTCATGTCATCTTCTTGGTGATTATTTGGCTTGATTCCCTACTTTGGAATCATTTGTGGTTTATCGTGCTAGTATTTTATTACTTAGCCTTTACGTGAAAGTCCAGCTGGTATTTTGTGTGTGTTTGGGCGATGCGAAACATTATGATGGCACGGCCAAGTCCATTGTGATGTTGACCATTGTTTTGCCCCCTTATTACCCTCCTCCAGATTGGCCTTGGATGTGAGAAGAGCTAGCTCCCTTGTGTGCATTTTAGCTATTTCTTGGAGCATGACTTTGTGGCATGTCTCCCGTCCCTTGTGACACTTCTTCTTTGGTTATTGGTTCCGGTACCGGGGTTTTCTCTTCGGCTTTCATGCCATTATGAAGATGTTGATTGGATGATTATTGAAGCTGCGCAGCGATCCTTTATTTGGATGTTCCGGTTTGGAAAACCTTGGCTATATCCTTTGTTATGTGTTTATTTCCGCTGCTATCTGTTATATGATAAATGCTATGTGATACGTGATAATTATTATTGTTTATTGCTTATTGCATCATAGCATGTCATGTAGTTGCATTAGTAACTTATTGAGATTTATCTCACCCCGTTTCTTTTATCTTTGTTTTTCCTTAACCCCCCCCAGGTGCTAAGGATTAGTCTCGCTGATCACGAGAGCGAGGACGTCGAGTGTGGATCCGTTCTTTTGGGGAAGGTTATTATAGGTTGGTTTACATTATGTAAATGTGTAACCATTTTGGGATAGTTGTACCAAACAATGACGTCACTAAGATTTGTATAATTGTATTTTGTTGGGCATAAACTTGTGGAAGTTTATGATCGTTGTATTTAGTCTTTATCAAACCTGGTTTTGTAAAACTTTGGATTCTCACCTTTTGGTATTAAATAGAATTTTTAACTTCGGTATTTTGGAGTTTATTGTTAGAGTCGACGTCCAGCTCGCGGTCCCGGGGCCCGCGGGGTCCGGGGTCGCGACAATGAGCACTTTATGCAACTGGAAAATCTCAGCGAGTGCTACTCACAACACGCTTTGCAGCCAGATCGCACGAGCGGTGCACAAATTTCACGTCTATAATTTTATGAGCAAGATTTTGTGCTCCAAACAATACTCCAAATGAAATGGGGCAAACCCTTGTATTCTATTATATTAACTTAGCTGATAATGTACATTTTCTCAATTCTCATGAGAACACTCTACAAAATATTACAAGTAATACCCATCACCTTATTTCCAGAGGTGTGTTGTAGACTTGGTGAAAGAATCATAAACAACCCCCTTCAAGAAATGGTCAAAAATCTATGGCATCAACTGGAAGAGAAGTGGCTCTGTGGAGTGATTGAGGAAGGAAATCTGCATTATAGAAATTCTTAGCAGAAACCATATGCTCTGGACTGCAAGCTTCATAGAATGCTTCATAATGTTGTACCTTTTGGTTTGTACATTCATTCTCTTCATCCGTCACGGAACAAAGACTATAATGCTTCCCCGAGGCGAATGATTTTAACAAAATATCTTCTTGTTCTTCTCTTGATATTGCTGACAGCTTCTTCTCTGATTTCTTGTGATCTCTGTTGTCTGAATTCAGACATAAACTCGAAGGTTTGGACATTATCCCAAGTTGTTGGTCTCGTAGTTCCCTCAACTGCATCTGATACTTTGCCTTTAGCCACCTCAGTTCTTGCCTTATCTCATTCTCATAATCATCTGCTAAATCACGAGCACGTAAAGTTGTCTCCCCTGCAACAGATTGTCTTTCCTTATCCACTTTTACCATCCTTTCACCTTCCAGGGGTAATGATGTCTTTTCAAGTGGGGGTTCATCTTCTGCACATGACTGATACTCACTAGAGCCTAACCCGGGCTCATCGTGGTGGCCCCAGATATCAGAATACTGTATATCATCCGATTGGCTCGAGACCACAGGTGCACCTTCTGTAACACATTGCTCCGACTCATCAAATTGGTACGTGATTTCTTCGAAACGGCCATGAATTGCGGCGCAGCCATGTATTGAGCATGGAAGAATTTGAAGGTGCTTGGGGGTATTTCCGTCTGGTGTTACATAGTTTGTATGAGAAGTATGTGTAGCACAATTTTGACAGTAACCGTTCTTTTCTTGATGAGGAGTTCCTTCTAATCCGTCCCCACTTTGCCATTCGGGTACCAAGCAAGTAATTTCACCGTCAATCATATCTGCTATTTTAGTCACGTCTTGATCAGTAATATCCAACTCGGAAACCATTTCTGCAGCAACGCTCATTGCTGTATCAGCTTCAATGTCGAATGGGAAGTATATGTTTCGAACTCGGCCTGCACAGATTAATTTCAAGAATAATAAGAATGGTTTTTTACAGAAATTTCCTATGTTTGTTGTCACACCAAGACATGCAATAAAATCTCAAGTGCTTGCAACAGATTTTTGTGTTATCCACTCTGTAGAAACTATTCTATAAAATGGTGTATTCTAAATGAGTGCCCATTTTTAGTTTTTTCAAGAAATTGAGGATGTACACTTTTACTTGCACTTTTAGTAGCAAATACTCCCTCCGTCCCAAAATGATCTTCTCATTTGCCATTTTTCATTGTCCCAAAAATTTCTTCCTATTTCTACAATATAGGCTTAAATGTGCATAAACAAAACATGGGTAGTGAAGCAAGTGTTCATATCCTTAAAAACTTTGAATAGTCAAATGTGAAGATCATTTTGGGACGGAGGGAGTATACAAAAATGTCCAGTGTTCCACCAAGTCATTGTGAGTGCAAACTAGGACATGAATATATACTCAAGAACTTTACTATAAAATGGGTATTCATTTAGGGAAAAAAATACTTTCGGGCAAAAAGGATTATTTTGGGACATGTTTAAAAAAATGAACACTCATTAAGGGACGGAGGGAGTACAAAAAGAAAAAAGAAAAAAATGATAACTCAAATTGAAGAAGAATCAGACCTTCTTTATCTGCAATTCGTAGCCTCAAGAAGATACCATCATCTTCTCTCCTTCCCTTAATTGTAATGTCAAGTTGTTCCAAATGCTCGTCCTCTTGACTTGTGAATAGATCAATCTCGTTTGTTTCAAAGTCGGCTTGATGGCTATCCAAATCCCCATCGGGTCCACAACTAAGATAACTGGAGTACCCATTGACTAAAGAGCTAGCATTACTAGGATGATGAATGTTCAAAAGTGGTTGTCTTAACATAGGACCTATTCCATCAAAATCTCTCCAATAGTCTATTGGCCTCAAATCAAATCCAGAATCGTCGTCTTGGAGAAAGGGGTCCATAAGAAGCTCACTTGCAGGAAGCCTAAGTGAAACTGTAACTAGACATTTCTCAACAAATTCTCGCACTTCGGGATCCTTAACTTTATAAAGAGCATCGGGTTTTTTACCCTATATGGAAAGAGAAAATTTGTTAGTAATAAATCTCACATCTATAGACTTCATTTTGAAAGGCCAAAATTTGGATAATGAATCAGTTTGTACCGAGATAACTTTCTTGTAAATTTGAGCAGGGTGGTTGCATTCACTGTATGGATATTCAAAAGTGACCATTTCCAAAATGCACATCCCAAATGCATAAATGTCCACTAGTTCATTGTATTCCTCAGCATACACTTCTGGAGCCATGAACTCTGGTGTTCCTGAGAGAATCAAGAAGATACCATCTATAAGCACTAAATATTACGACTTGCCCCAACTTGACTCTTTTATCTGGCAATTGAATGCGTAAATCTGCTCTTGGGATTGCTAAGGATTTCTTTTACGACTTTGTGTCCATGGGAAGGAGTGGATTTTTAATTTTATTTTTTTGGTGGGGGGGAGGGGTGGGGTGAGGAGGCGTGGGAAGGGAATTGAACCTGAGACTTCATAGTTGTGAAGCCCCAAGCCTGCCACTGCAATGAGGCACACCTTAGGATAATCTTTCAAGTGAAAGGGAATTGGGTGTAATCACAAAAATCATGAAAATTCGAGTGATAACGTTTTGCGTCGGGGTTTTCACTTTTCTCAGAGTCTGAGAAGAGGGCAACTAACTACCACGTTATATCTTTTCTTTTGCTGGAAGCATGGTGCTAGATACGGCGCACCAAAATCAACAAAATCATAAGAGAAAAATAAGGTTTTATTGGATTTATTCCAGAAAGGTAGTCATATGCACATTCTTTCAAAAAACTGTAATTACTTTCGGAATGAAATTAATTTAATCACATGGCTATGAATTTTCACTCACTCCTAGTGACAAAATCCTAAACCAAACTAATATAAAGAATTAGGCTTATATACAATGAAATTGTTTACTATATCGTATCTTCAACATAGCCAAATCATAGTGAGACCTCAAACAAAGCTTCGAGCTTTAAAAGCTGAATTCAATTATCATAAGATGAGATTAGGGAACTGATAAAAATCTACTTACCAACACAGCGAGCAGCATGAGATTTACGGAGAATTGCAGCGAGTCCCAAATCACCAATCTTCACTTCCCCTTGATTGCCATTAACGAAAATATTGTCACATTTAAGATCTCTGTGAATGACAGGTGGGTCATGGCTGTGAAGGTATAGAAGGCCTTTCAAGATCTGCCTACACCAATGCTTGACTGCTCTAATATTTACTTTCTTGTGTTTTTGCCTATACCTACCAAAAGATAGTAGTAAAACTTTACAAATTTGCTGACACCCACATAAAAAGAAACTTGAATAATTACAAAAATCCAGATCATCACACACACACACATACACATACACACAAAGAAAAGAAAGAGTAAATTTAGGAGGTTTTTTTATGTACTTACTGTCTGAGAGTACCAGAAGTGAACATCTCTGTGACAAAATTGATGTTTCTGTTGACAGTATCAACCCAAGAAGTGTAGAATTTCATGATGTTGCTGTGTTTTAAGGTCTTGAGCAGATGAATTTCACAATATAATCTCTCAAGATCTTCAGGACTTTGTAGGAAATCAAAAAACTTTACCTGATTCCATGCCACTTCTATCCCTTCATACTCATCAAATGCCCTATAACTGCACCCACACAAGAAAACCCAAATTTAGCACACACCAAAAACTGCACCAAATGACAATCAACCAAATACCCATTCACATAAAACAATCAAATAATGACCGAAAACTGAATAAATTGCATCAATTTGAAAAGGGTATGCAGGAAATTGCACACATACACTGTTTTTGAAGCTCCCTTGCCAAGAACTTCATTGTACTGCCAAAAAAAAAGATAAAAGAAACTCTAAACCTCTGTATAATCAATCAATAAATCAAAAAAAAAAAAAAAATTACTAACATACAAAATTGATCACATACCCTTCCATATCTACCAGTGGGATCAACTTCAACAAACTCTGATAGATCTGATTCATCAAGAGCTGTAACACCCTCCATTCCTTGGCTCTTTAATTAGATACTAACAAGACTGTTGATTAAAATGTGTGTGTGTGTGTGAATGAAGATTGATTGAGGAATTTCAGTGAACAGTTGATGGGCGGGTGAAAGAAAAAGAAAAAAAAATTAATCTTTAAAAGAAGGAAGGAGAAAATGCTAGTTGGGGGGTGGTAGTCTTTGGAAAATCCATCAAGGGGCAAAGATTTTTTAACCAACTCAGAGACAACGAGGCAAAGATTTCTCAAAGGGTTAATGGCACAAGGGAAGGGTTTGAAGGGAAGCTCTACCCTACCCCACATAAACAAATCATGACAAAAACTCTTTCTCTCTCCTCCTTTTTCTCTGTCCCCTTTCTATCTCATCACGAGCTGTGAAACCAAAAAAGACACATACTCAAAACACACAGTTTCATCCTAACTGTGTGTTTGTATATTAGGGGAATATTAAGATTTTTTTCTCAAATAATTCTCTTTTTCATAAGTATTTACCATAGTATCACCTTTTTCAAAGTATGTACCAGAATGACCAACTTTGAGGTAATTCGCTACTAGGAAAAGCGAATTAACGTAATTCGCTTTTGGCATTAGCGAATTACTTTTTGACCAGATTAGGCCCGATTTGCATTAGGGCGTTAATTAAGGTTAACCTAATTCGCTTCCTGTACTAGCGATTTATGCCAAGGTAATTCGCTTCTTCAAGAAGCGAAATAAGTTTAAATGTTTTCGCTTTTTGCGGAAGCGTATTAGGTTAAAAAATCCCTTTCAGTTCAGTTCATTACAAACGAACACAGAGAGTTTGAGAGGACGATATCTGGGCGATTGACCTGGTGTGATTGTCGACTGGTTAGGGGTTTTCTCAATTCGAAGCTGTGTCATTCCCCGTTCCTAATATAAAATGTAAGTATTTCTTTATTTTTAGCAAAAATATCTATCATATGAATTGGTTGGGATTTTGCCATTTTTGGTTCAATTTCGTGACTGGTTATTGAGTTTAAGTAGCGTTTATGATTTGGTTTTTGTACAATTATATTGAATGTGTGGTATTTGCGTGGTTGATTTCAAAATTTGGTTTGAAATTGGGGCTGTTATGAAAGGGGATTTTGATGATTTTGAAATGGGATTTTGATGATTTTAATTTGTAGTTTTTCTTTGAAAGTATGAAAATTATTTTTGTACTGAAAAATTAATGCAAAAAATGTGATTGATTTTTATTTGAAGCCTATTATCAGTAAAGCAAACATGGATTCAATTAGGGAAGGACTTTGTGTTGTGTTGCTCTCTCAGTTAATCAAGTGATTGATTAACCTGTTTGAAAATTAACACTCCCTTTGTCCCACACTTTCCAACTAATCGTGGGTTTTTTATTGTTACAGATGGATGTAAATGAGCCGTTTGTAGATCCGGGTCCTTTGAACCGGACGGTGCTGACGTTACAGGGTTCCCATAGATCTTCTCAACTATGGGCTGGTGAAGAGGTTTGTAGTATATCGTTTCGACATGGTCCAAAGCCCCCGACAAATATAGATGGAAGGGTTGTGAACAGATTAAGGGTTATGGGGTTTTACGGAGTTTACAGGATGAGGGAGATGAAGAAATATGACTGTGCTTTATTTGAGGCGTTGGTCGAGCGGTGGCGCCCGGAGACCCACACTTTCCAGCGCAGACCTTGGCTATCTGCAATGGACTATCTCACTGCAGAGGGTACATATTATCCGTTGAACGCCATCAAGGAGAAATGCCATAACTATGATAGGGTGGATCAGGTATGATATCAACATTATTTATTTTTAAGGTTAATATTTAAAAATAATTGGTCGTTATTTTTTTGGTTACTACTACAGGTTGTTGTTGTTGTCACGGAGTGCACACCACAAGATACTGGCTCTCTTAAGGTGACTTTAAAGGATCCTACTGATACAATTGAATCTATCATTGGCCCCAAAGTGATTAGCGGAAGTGAGTATGGAAGTGACATAGATGTTGGTGCTGTTCTGATTCTTAAGCAGGTATGAAATATTTTCCTTAACATTACACTCCCTAAGGATATTTTCCTTAACATTTTGTTCTAAATATTTTGTTTTGTTGATGATATTAGGTTGTTGTCTTCGCCCTCGCACGCTCAAAAAAAGTACTTAACATTACACTTTCCAATGTTTTTAAGGTATTCCCTAACGATTGTTAAGTTAATTTGTTGGACATGTAATATTTGGATTTATGTTATATTTCCTATGTGACCGGGATGTGGTCACTGAATTTTTTGGATTTATGTTATATTTCCTATGTGACCGGGATGTGGTCACTGAATTATTTTATTTATGTTATATTTCATTAGCACTACAAATGATAGAACAAACACAATTCAAATATCTTACAACAATACAAAGTCTTTAGCACTACAAATGATAGAACAAACACAATTCAAATATCTTACAACAATACAAAGTCATTAGCACTACAAATGATAGAACAAACACAATTCAAATATCTTACAACAATACAAGTTCATTAGCACTACAAATGAAAGACAGACACAAGATAAATATCTTACAACATAATCCCATTGAAATGACGTGGAATTTGACCCAATTCAAATCTATTCCCTGTTAGTTGGACACCTCCGGCACGTGTGTCCTTCCTTCTTACAAGTTGAACAATGGATTATTCGATTTCCAGATTGCCAGTCCATACTATTTCGAAGCCGTCTTGATTGTGGTCGTCCCTGCTTTGCATCGCGTCGAAGCATATCATTTGGTTCAAATATTGGCACCCGACCATCCACATTCCAATAGTCCTCATGCTGCAATGGTTCAAAAGTCCCTGACCATGTTTTGTAGTATGACCCGAGAGTGTAAAATTGATCAACGTAACTACGACCATCGACATTCATGAATGCGCAACATGCGATTGCATGGGAACACGGCAAGTGATATGCGACCCATTTTCCACATGTGCATGTACGCTCATCAAATCTCACAATTTGAGTATTTCCACCTTTTTCACCACGACGTCCGGTTGTCACTTGAAACACTCCCCTGTTATTTACGTTGAACGGTCGAACATGGTGTGACCCAGCCTTTTTGGTGTTGTAGTTGTATCGACGATGGATCCTTTGGCTAAATTTGTATAGTGCATTAGGGTTATTAGTAACACCCCCTAATGCATTCATTGCAAACCCCAGTCTGCTGTGAAAGTATTCCACACAACGGTAGAAAGAAGTCTCAACAATAGCTGTTATTGGCATACCACGTGATCCTTTCATGACCCCATTAAAGACCTCAGATAAGTTCGTAGTCATAATACCATATCTATAACCACCATCATGCGCTAGTGTCCACTTCTTCTTATCTATATGCTCAAACCACTTGATGGCTTCTGGGTCAACTAAACGGATCAACTCTAAAGTATTTTTCAATTTTCTATCTTGGTGAGCACAACCAGCAACCTAGAACAGACGCTTCAAATCACTACCATGATGCTTCTTCAGAAAATTTGCTCTCATATGCCTCAAGCAATATCGATGATGCACATTTGGCCACCAAGTATCTTCTGCAACTGTAGCAAGAATGCCATTATGACGATCAAAAAGTAAGCATACCTCACGACCCTTGATAATATGTTGACAAACAAGGCGTAAAAACCAACTCCAGAGAATATGGTCCTCTTTTTCAACAATAGCAAAAGCAAGAGGAACGATGCTGTCGTTGGCGTCAACACCCATAGCAATGAGTATCACCCCTTTATAACGTCCATGTAAGAACGTTCCATCAACAGACACGACAGGCCTACAATGAGTGAAAGCTTGAATACAAGGCCCGAATGCCCAGAAAACACGATCAAACTTTTTATATACACCAGGTGGAGGAGGATTATAATACTCAACAATAGTTCCAGGATTGTATTTCTGAATAGCACCTAGGACATGAGGTAACCGAGCATAAGATTCCTTCCAGTCTCCAAACACTGAGCCAATGGCCTTTTGTTTCCCACACCATGCCTTCTTGTAAGAAATTGTCCTACCATATTTCTCATTTATATCTGCAATAATAACTTGAACATTCAAATCAGAATCAGCCTTGACCTTATGGAGAATATGCCGACCAATAAACTTAGCATCCAAGTTGGGGTGATCAAGACTAAGTCCAGAATACAAACAACAATGAGGGCCTCTATACTTGGTCACTTCCCAATATCCTATCTTCTTCTGACTCACACGAGCATAAAAAGGGCATGGATAGTCTTTCAACAAACACTCAATGGCCCACGTTCGGAGTGTGCTCTTTCTTACCTTAAAACGTCGATTGGAATGTATGTGATACTTCTTTATCTCATATTGCACCTCAATCTTCTTAGAAAATCGTATCCCTTTAGCCAATCCACCCTTCTCTCCATCCCATATCGGAAAACTACATTGATTATTAACAGCAATCACATCAACTTCTTCTCCAATATCATGATAAAGAGGATAGTCTGCTCTCTCATGCATTCGATTCTCTCTCCTTTCGTACGCTACTAAATCTGATTCAATCCCATCATTTGGCCCATCGTCACCCTCGCTAATCTCACTACCGGTGCTGTTTTCTTCTTCATCATCATCATCATCATCATCAGGAAACAACAAACTATCTATTTGTGCATCATAGTCTTCATCATCTTCATCTAAAACATCATCATCAGCCGGAACATCCTCACGTGGCACTCGTCTACGACGCGGTCTCTGGTTACTTGGACCCTCGTCAGGCTCTCGGTTGTAACTCTGCGAATTATCATAGAATGTCTCTGTACTTGGACCCTCGTCAGGCTCTCGGTTGTAACTCTGCGAATTCACATAAAGTGTCTCTGCCTCTGCATAACGTTCATTCGTCTCTTGATTATAACCAATGTCAGTCCCACCCCCACGGATATCAAACACCTCAATAGCCTTCATGATAATATACAACTGCAAGTTACTCAACCCACCAAATTGAGCATTAACATCAAACATTAACGCCACACCATTATCGTTTTGGATGTGAAATGGAAAGTAATTTGCAATTCCATGGTCAAAGGAATGAGGAAACCTACAAATAACTTCCAGCTGAAATCTTGTTCGATCTACCCCAATATGTTCATACAACTGATCAATCAACTCAGTGTAAGTCCATCTATGTATCGCTCTAAGACCAAATTTTGGTCCTTTTTCAAAAAGAGGACCATTAAATGGATCTTCATCATCCCCTCCCCAGTAGCACATGAAAATAAGCGGTAACCCACTCATCGATACCCTAGAACCCTAGAAAATGATAATAACAGTCAAAATCTTAAATTTATCATTTCTCTCTACAAATTCACTAAAAAACCTAAAATAAATAACATCAAACACAAAAATGACATATAGATAGAGATCTTGGTGTACCTTTTTGCTTGATCTGAGTATTTCAAGAAATGGATTTGCAAAATCCTCTCCTCTTTGCGTCCCTTCTTCTTTCTCTCTCTATTTTCAGACAAGATGGAGATATAATGAGCAGCACATACTGAAACCTTATCTTATTGTGTGGGTTTAATGTAATTCGCTACTTGAAAAAGCGAATTAACGTAATTCGCTACTGCAGGAAGCGAATTATCTTAACCTTAATTAACCCCGTAATGCAAAGCGCGCCTAATCTGGTCAAAGAGTAATTCGCTTTTGGCATTAGCGAATTACTTAATTCGCTTTTTCTAGAAGCGAATTACTTCAAAGTTGGTCATTTTGGCACATACTTTGAAAAAGGTGATACTTTGGTAAATACTTAGAAATAAGGGAATTATTTGAGAAAAAAATCGAATATTAAAGTTACAAAAAATGATTACAAAACATGGCTTATAAAATGAGGTGTCATAATTGTATGAGTGTTTTTTAATTAAAGTGTGCCGGATCCACTATCAATATTGCCAATAAAATATCGTCACCCCATCTTGTATCCTTCATTTTGTAACCTTCTTTTGTAAGCCTAGCATTGCCTTGTATATAATTCTTAAATAAAGGACCAAATTTTGTTAAAATTTGATCTTGCAAAACCAAATTTTTCTCAAATACCGCATACTCCCTCCGTCTCATTTGAAGAAGTTTCACTTTTACCCAAATGGATGTCCCGTTAGAAGCTTCAACCTTTTCTAAAATGGTAATAAATGTAAGTCTCACTTGTCATACCCACTCATCTTTTCCTCATACATACTAAAATTATGGGGCCACTTGTCATACCCACTAACTTTCCCCTCACATATTTAAATTGTAGGTCCTACTTGTCATACTCATTAACTTCGTTCCTCTCACAACCTTTCTTACACTTCATTTTTCTTAATTTGTGTGTCATCACCAAAATGGTGAAGTTTCAAATGGGACGGAACTCCCTCCGTCCCACATCATCAGATTGCAAAACTCGTCATTTTGGGTGTTTTGTAAAAATTACAAAATTCAAAAATAAAACGTTTTTAATAATGTATAATTAGTGGGACCAACTTGCAATACTCATAAAACCAATCAACTTACTATTCCATATCCCATATTCTCTCTCCTACCTCACTTTTCATACTCACAACACTTAAATTACATCCATCATTTCTTAATCCCTGTGCAAATGGATGGGTGGACACTTACTCTGTTCTGTGATGAAGGGAGTAGTTGAGTAGAATAGAAAATCTCAACTTTAATTATAGAGGAAAACATAGTTGAGTAGAATAGAAAATCTTGCCTTTAATTATAGAGAAAAACATAGTTGAGTAGAATAGAAAATCTCACCTTTATTACTGATAAATGAAAATCTCACTTCTGTTAAACAAAATATAACTAAAATAAAAATTTATTTTGTATAGAAAAGGTTAGTAGTAACCAAACAATAACTAAAATCAATATGGGTAATAGAATCAATTTTTCTGGTATTTTACCAATAGAATAGAAAAGGTTAGTAGTAGAACAGTAATTAATGTGTTTTCACACACACACACATATATTAATTTCATAATAAGTGATCCTTTTTATTTGTTATTTGTCTCAAAACAATTATCACATAGTACAATGAATAAATAACAAAACCTTTTTTTAATAAAAATACTCATATTCCTTCAAAAAAAAAAAAATACTCGTATACTCCTTCCGTTCCATAACTATGTGGACAAAATGGGCTTTGCACGGGAATTAAGAGATGAATAGTAGTGGGTAGTGGTTGTGAGTGTGAAAAGTGAAGTAGCAGAGAGAAAGTGGGGTAGGGAATAGTAAGCTGATTGGTGTTGTGAGTATAAAAGTAAAGTAAGAGAGAGAATGAGTGGAAGAAATAGTAAATATTCTTTACTATTTTAAAAAAGTGTAACTTATCCATTGAACGCCCAAAATAAAAACGTGTCCACATAGTTATGGGACGGAAGAAGTATTACGCAATCTATTACAAAATTTATAATGAAACGAAGGAAATATCAATTATGTATGGCAGTATGGGTAATAGAATCATTTTTTCTGGCCTGCAACGGCTTGTTTATAAAGGGATCAACCAACAGAGAAAAAAAATAATAAAATATGGAAGTGAAGGAGTACAAGTGGGTGCATATTCCCGGTCTTAAAATCTTTCAAACATTGTACCAAAATAAATTATTAAAATCTACTTCTAATAAAAATTATTTTTAATAGCTATCCTTTTTTCTTAAAATTAATAAATATGTTTAAAAAATAAAATTATGTTTATTAAAATAAAATAAAATAAATTTATTTTGAAATGAAAAGATAAGTAAATTTGACATTCGCTTAGCTGTACGGAAGTGGTACAAGGCTAAATAATTATGCGTCATGAGTTTCGTTCAAGTCTGATCCTATTGGATAATTGCTGATTTGCTTGTCCAACCTTTGCTCCTGCATACTACACAATAATTTCTTTTTTTTTTAATGCAACTTACTAATCTAGGAATATTTGCCCTTTTTTACAATATTTTGGTAACACAAATTTTGATTCTTGAAATGAATTGGTTGATTTCAGTCTTGCGACAAAGAATCTACTGCATGATCTCCAAACCAACAACGTTTTTAACTCACACATTTAATATTTAATACTGATAAATGAAAATCTTACTTTTCTGTTAGACAATTATCTTACATTTTTTAAAGAAAAAAAAATATGGACTTATAGACTTGAGGAGCTACTCACTTTAACACCAAGTGGTTTTAATGGGAGTAGCTCCTCAAGTCTATATACCGGTCCATGTTTCTCTCTTTAAAAGATGTGGATCATTGTCTAGTTTGAGACATTATCCCACATTGGGAATTAACAAGCCATGCATTGACTATATAAAAATCATGGGTTACTCCTCTCATTGTCAATTGGTTTTCGGGATGGGTTGGTCTCTCGTAAAACGCGTTTTACCAAGTGAGTAGGAAAAACGTGTTTTTCAAAGGTTTTGACTATCAAGCTCAAATGTTCTTTTCAGCTTTAAAGGTTCTTTCAAAATGCTCTCTGGCTATCAAAAACACTACAACTAGATATCAAAACACTAGAACTGACACTAAAAATATACTCTCACTTGCACTAAAAAAAATCATATTTTTTATTTTTATTTTTATTTTTTTCTCACTTGCACTATAAAAAACATTATCCAGAAATATTTATTATTTGTATACAAAACCTCTTAACTTGATACCCAGAAGGTTTGTTGGCCATAACTTTTTCAAATATCATTAAAATCATATCCAGAGGGCTTTATTATTGATGTCCAGAATTTTTTGAGGCTGATATCCAGAATTTTTCTTGACAAAGACTTTCTTAAAATGTGCTTGAAACACATGTCCAGATGACTTTATATATATATCAAAAACAATTTTATGTTGATATCCAGAATGTTTGTTGGCCATGACCTTCTTCAAATGTGCTTCAAAAATTACTTCCAGAAGGCTTTATTATTGATGTCCAGAACCTTTTGAGGTTGATATCAGAATTTTTCTTGACCAAGACTAAATGTGCTTGAAACACATGTCCAGATGACTTCATATATATATATATATATATATATATATATATATATATATATATATATATATATATCCAGAACAATTTGATGTTGATATCCAGAATATTTGTTGGCCATGACTTTCTTCAAATGTGCTTCAAAAATTACATCCAGAATGCTTTATATTGATATCCATACCGTTTGAGAGGTTCTGATTATTTACAAAAATGTCACCGTGCATTTTTTAAAGAGGTTTCGCATATTTACAAAAATACCACTGCGCTTTTTTTAAAAACACTTTTTTCCTGGCCATCTTGTAAAACGCGTTTTACCCAAGATTTTGGTTTTGAGGATGGAACCTCAAACTTTATCATGGTACCAGAGCTGACCCGTTACACATGCAGGTCCAACAGCCCACGATGTTGTTCCGCGCCACCCGGATGATAAGTCCACGTTGTAAGTCTTGGAAAATCCCCCTACACGTGAGGGGGCGTGTTAGACATTATCTCACATCGGGAATTAACAAGCCATGTATTGACTATATAAAGATACTGAGTTACTCATCTCATTGCCAATTGGTTTTGAGATGGAACTTCAAACTTTATCATGTATAACACTTTCAATGATGTCAAACACAAATACATAACTCTTTATATGTATAATGTATGGATATATATGTATATGTATGTATGTATAGTTTCCTTCTTAAAACTTTCACTTTAGTTATTATAGTTATGAAGCAATTATCTATGTACTTGCATTAAGTAAGCAATCTTAATGTGAATTTTTGTAGGGTTGGTCTCTTGTAAAACGCGTTTTTTCTAATGGTTAGGAAAAGCGTGTTTTTTAAAACCTCCAGAAAACTTTATATTTATATCCAGAAGGCTTTATAATGATATCCAGGACCCTTCTGCTATCACTTTCAAAGGTTCTGGCTATCAATCTCATATCTAGAAGGCTTTATATTGATATCCAGAACCAGAGAACCATTCTAGCTATCACTTTCAAAGGTTCTGCTATCAATCTCATATCCAGAAGGCTTTATATTGATATCCAGGACCATCTGGCTATTACTTTCAAAGGTTCTGGCTATCAATCTCATATCCAGAAGCCTTTATATTGATATCCAGAATCATTGAGAAGATCCGATTATTTACAAAAATGCCACCGCGTTTTTTTTTAAAACACGTTTTTCCTAAGTGTTTGAAAAAACACATTTTCCCAAGATTTTGCGATTTTTGTATATTCTTATATAATATTGTACTCCCTTCGTTTCAGAGTAAGCATCTTATTTTCTGTTTTGGTACGTTTCAGAGTAAGAGTCTCTTTTCTAAAATGGCAAAAAATCTTTACTATTTATCACACTCATTCTCTCTCTTACTTTACTTTTATAACTAGTAGTATTGTCTTTACAATTGCTCACCTACCGGTGTGAAGGTAAAAACATGTAAAGTGGGTGACTTACCAAACTAAACTCATGGAGTCTCCATCATGGTCTTCAACCGCAAGGTTGACTAATTAAGGCAGATTAAAGCTAATCCTTATCCTAAGAACACCCCCTAATTATTGATTTCACTTTTTTATCCACTTTGCTTGCGGCCATGCACCACGTATATACTTTACTGCAGCTGTCTATACGGTTTCTTTGAGTCTAAAAATCCATAATTGGAAATTGACTCAAACTAGGGATATGTGATAATGTGAATTTAGATTGAATTCAATTTAGTGGTCGAGCCAGAAATTTTTGTTAACAGTGGCAAGATTGCATAACAAAAATATTTTAACTGTATTTTCGTCTATGGGAGGAAAAAATCTAGTGTATTATTACGGAAAATTTCAACAAATTGCAATAAACCACCAAGTTTTTGTAATTTTTGCACTACCAACTTTTTAACTTTTAAAAATCAATAAAAATCAATGGGGCAAATGCCCCCACCGATTCAAATTCCTTTTTTATATGAAAGACATACTCCCTCTGTCCCGGAATAAATATCGCATTTTTTTTCGTATGTTAGTACGAATTTAGGTTGACTTAATTATCCTAATTAAAATTAAAAAAATTGCTTTTAATATTATTTATAATGGTGTATCAATAACAAGTTTTATAGTTTTATTAGGTAATTAAATCAACTTAAGTTCAAAGTTTCTTCATACTAAAGTAAAAAAGACGGCGACATTTATTCCGAAATATAGGGAGTAACTTTTGGGGCAAAGACTGAAGTTTCACCATCACCGTCCTCAAATCAAAGGTGGAGCCACCATAAATTGGCGGAGGGCAGTTGTCATCATTTGATTTTAAAAAGTAATTGCAATATATTTTTAGGGTTCTAGTGTAATAAATAAATAAAAGTGAAAATCTCGAAAAAAACTTACACTCACTTCACTTTAGTGTAAACCTGTTTTCAGCCCTTGATGTAAAACATAATCTCTTAATGTAAAACAAGTTTTACACATCTCTTAATGTAAAACAGGTTTTTTTTGATAAAACTGACTTTAAACAAAAAAAAATCACTATATAGAAAATAAACAATAAAAAATTACTTGCGCCTTTTCATAATTGTTTAGTACTCTCTCTGTCTCACTCAAAAAGTTAACTTCTTTTTTTTATTGTCACTACGAGTGAAATTTGAAATATAATATATTTTTTTATTTTCCTAATGAAAATATTAAAATTTATTAATGATAAAACATTATTATTCATACTAATTTTTAGATTCTCATTAGAATAATTCAAAGTAACAAAAATATTGATCAAAATTTATTCGTACGTAGTAACAATAAGAAAAGAGAGATTAATTTTTCAATACAAAAAGAGTACTCCCTCTGTCCCGGACTAATGGACACAATTTCCTTTCTAGGCGTCCCATTTAAATGGGCACATTACTAAAAATAGTAAAGATTTTTTACTATTTTTCTCACTCATTCTTTTTCCTACTTTACTTTGATACTCACAACACTTGCACGTTCTCTCTCCTACTCACTTTTCATACTCACAACACTAACACTTTCCTTAATTACTTGCTAAAATTTTTTTGTGCCCATTGATCTAGGAGGGAAAGAGTACAATTTTAGTTATAATTGACTTGCCACCTTTAATAAAAGTTCTAACCCCGTCATCTCCCAATCCAAATTAAGAGTACATCTAATTTGTGAAGATCAATCTAAACCATCACTTCATGTACTCCCTCCGTTCCATAATACATGACGTTTTAGAGAAAAGCTCATAGATTAAGGGGATTTGTAAAAATACTAAATTATCCTTAATGAAGGAGACTGTTGGGGTTCCATTGTGGTAATGAAGAAAGCTTTGGAAAAAATAAAAATAGACCGAAAAAATCAAAGAATACCAAAGATCAACTGTGCTGACTTTAGGGGTATTATGGGTACATTGGGCCTAATTGCTCTTGGAAAATGGAAAACGTCAAGTTTTGTGGGAAACATATTTTCCCCTCCAACGTCATGTTTATGTTTAATAAAACAGAGGGAGTAATTTACTGTCAGCAGGGGACTCGAGAGAAATGATAAATGAGTGCGCAAATTATAGCACAATTACTTCAAATTAAAAATCATAGCAAAAATACGAGTTCAAATCATCTGTACCATTTCGTGTACCACTTCATGTGTCACAAGTGATTTAATGGCTCATAGTTATTGAGATTGGTATTATTATAATATTATGAAAACATGTGAACGGTTGGATTACAAGTGGTACATAGAGTGTCACACAAAAGTGATACATGAGATCTCAACTCCAAAAATACATCTAACATAAATTAAAATTGAACATTGGCTTAGTGGTTTATACTTTGAATAAAAGGAGTCTTTAATGTTGAACTACGTAATTATCCAATGAGTGTACTTTTTATAATAAAACATAAACATGGGGTAAGAAAATAAATTTACCTTGGGAAGGAAGTAAATGGATGCACTTACGACCAGGAAGTTTTGTGTGACGTGAGACGAGTCTTGTTGAAAGAGAAAATAGGTTTGCATTGCCCCACTCATAAATGAGCAAACCATTTACTTTCTCAACGAGAAGACCGTATCACACAAGTTTTTGTCTGCAGTTACACCAATAAAGTACTCCATCTGTCCCGCTTTAAGGTTCTTACTTTACTTTTTGGTCTGTCCCAAATTAAGGTTCTTACTTTACTTTATTACCTAAAATGAAAAGTGAGATCCACTTGTCATTCTCACAATAAAAACTCTCTACCCACTTTCTCTTTCCTACTTTACTTTTCATACTCACAACATCTACTTTTTCTTAATCTCTGTGTAAAATCAAAGTAAGAACATTAATTTAGGACGGAGGGAGCATCATTCTTTTATTTGTATACGTGGGCGAAGTCCAAGCAATTTTGAGAAAAAGGAAGATTTTTTTTTTCTAAAGTAAATATTTATGTGTCATTGAATTACAGCGTTTAGATACACTATATGGTTTGAAAATAAGGAGTGATGATCTTGGTTTTATTCTAGAGGAAGTGGCCCCGTTTGGATGTGCAAATAATATTTAGGGTTAATTGCAATTTGGTTCCTGATTTTTTTCAAAAATTTGTAATGTGGATGTTGTCTTTTTAATTTCGCCAATCGGTATACTTACTTTGTCATTTTGTTGCAGTTTGACTAGAAAAGTAACTGGGTGTTAGTTTTCTAACAGATTTTATGTCATGTAACTAGCACATGACGTTTTAAGATATTTTTGGAGCTACACATATCCGATTGATATGATTTTTTTTAATTAAACCTAATATTTAAATTTACAACATATATTTTTTTGGTAAATTTTTGGGTGACTGGATTATTTTATATTAAATATAAATTTTAAATATATAAAAACACGTGAAATAATAATGTAAAAAAGATATTAGCCCCAAATATGTTTCATATGAAGTAAATGCTATATGTAGATTATCTGTTCATAAAAATATTTGATAGGAAAAAAAAAGGAGAGGAATAGGATGATGAATCTGGGGAAGAGTGTATGTGGAAGGGGTGATGCAGGAACGTGGCGGAGGGGTGGAGGAAAGTAAACGTTAGGAAAGAAGGTATATCATGGTTAAAAATGGCAATTTTTTTAGATTATTTTTCTCATGTCTTCTATTTTTTAAAAATATTTTCATTTAATTAAATTACAAATTAATATAATATAATTATTTAACCCAAAAAAAATTCCAAAGATGATCCAGATCCGTATAAGCGGATGACCAAGAAAGCATGGGATCATAATGATCTCATATGTAGAATGTACATCCTGAATGGGCTAGATGATGCCATATTCAGGAAGTATTATTTCATGGAGACAACCAAAGAATTATGGCATTCTTTAAATCAAGCCTATAGGGGCAAGAAATCCAACTTCAAGAATTGCTTCAACTGTGGCAAACCCGATCACCTTGCTAGAAACTGTCAGATTCCAAGATGGGGAATGGGCAACAGGAATCAAGCCAACATCATTGAAAGGTTGAACAGGCTTGATCTTGAAGCTATGGTGTGTGAAGCCAATCCAAAGAAGTCGGATGAAAACCGAAGCAAATGGTGGTTAGACACTGGAGCTACCTGCCATATATGTGCTGATAAAGAGTGCTTCTCATCATATACTACTGTCAGAGGAACAGAGTAAACATGGGAAACTCTTCTACTTCCAATGTCGAAGGACGTGGAAAGGTGGTACTGAAGATGCACTACTGTGAATTGACGCTCAAGGATGTACTGCATGTCCCAGACATCCGCATGAACCTTGTGTCAGGCTCATTATTGGTCAAAGAAGGTTTTAGACTAGTTTTTGAAAATAATATGTATGCTATAACTAAAGGTGGTCAATTCATGGGAAATGGAAACCTTGAAGAAGGTCTCTTTAGAATGAATGTAATAAACGTATTCCGCCCAGAGGCGAAGAATAAAGATATCGTTGCTTATTTGTCTGAGTGTTCTAATTTATGGCATGATAGATTAGGACATGTGAATTTAAATTCATTACGAAGGTTAGTAAATTTAAATTTACTTCCTAAAATGAAATTTAATACAGAAAATAAGTGTGAAGTATGCGAGGAAGCTAAAATGACTAAGTCAGCCTTCCCTACAGTTGAAAGAAGTACTATACCTCTAGAATTAGTCCATACGGAAATTTGTGATTTAAAACTTGTGCAAACTAGAGGTGGAAAAAAGTACTTTATAACCTTTATCGACGATTGCACTAGATACTGTCGTGTATATCTTTTGAAAAGCAAAGATGAAGCTTTAGAAGCTTTCAAGGGATATAAGAATGAAGTTGAGAATCAACTTAATTTGAAAATTAAGAAGATTCGAAGTGATAGAGGTGGAGAGTATGTAGCTCCGTTTGAATATATATGCTGGGACTCTGGCATTATTCATCAAACGACTGCTCCTTACTCACCTCAATCAAATGGAATCACTGAAAGGAAAAATAAAACTCTTAAAGAGATGATGAACGCAATGTTGATTAGTTCAGGCTTACCCGAAAACATGTGGGGGGAAGCTATCCTTTCAGCTAATTACATTCTTAATAAACTACCACACAAGAAAAAGGATAAAACTCCATATAAACTATGGAATGGAAGAAAGCCTTCCTACAATTACCTTAAAGTGTGGGGGTGCCTAGCAAAAGTAGAAATACCTAAACCTAAACAGGTTAGAATAGGACCCAAAACTGTTGATTGTATTTTCATTGGATATGCAAACAATAGTAGTGCTTATCGATTCTTAGTGCACAAGTCAGAAATTCCTGATATAAATTCAGGAATGACCATTGAATCAAGGAACGCTGTATTCTTTGAAACTAAGTTTCCTTTTAAGGAAAATAATGGATAAAGTTCACAGAAAAGAACTTATGACACTGCTATTGGTTCATCCGTAGAAGATGAAGAACCAAGACGCAGTAAGAGGACAAAGGGCCTGATTTCCTAACTTATATGTTAGATGATGAACCAAGGACATTGCAAGAAGCTTTGTCCAGTCCAGAAGCTCCTCTCTGGAAAGAAGCTATCAATAGTGAGATTGAATCCATTATGCAGAATCATACTTGGGAGATAGTAGATCTTCCTCCAGGTTGTAAACCGTTGGGTTACAAATGGATCTTAAAGAGAAAGTATAAAGGCGATGGGACTATTGATAAATACAAAGCTAGATTAGTATCTCAAGGGTTCAAACAAAGAGAAAGATATGACTTCTTCGATACATATTCTCCTGTGACAAGGATTACACCCATTCGTGTTCTCATTGCTATTGCAGCTCTGAATAACATTGAGATACATCAAATGGATGTGAAAACAGCATTTCTGAATGGAGAATTAGATGAGGATATTTATATGCAAAAACCTGAAGGGTTCGTTGCACATGGACAAGAACATAAAGTGTGCAAACTTGCAAATCGTACGGTCTTAAACAAGCACCGAAACAATGGCACGAGAAGTTTGACCGAACTATGTTGGCCAACGGATTCAAGATAAATGAGTGTGACAAATGTGTATACATTAAGGGCACATCAGATGAATATGTGATAGTATGTTTGTATGTGGATGACATGCTAATCATGGGAAGTAATCATGATATAATCATGAAGACTAAGAACATGTTAAAGAAAAACTTTGACATGAAAGATCTGGGTCTAGCAGATATTATCCTAGGGATAAAGATCTCAAGAATGAGTGATGGAATTGTCTTATCACAATCTCATTACATCGAGAATGTGCTTAAGAAATTTGAAGCTTTTGATTTACCTAACTCCGGTAGATCTAAATCTACATTTAGCTAAAAATAGAGGTGACCCAGTTTCACAGTTGAAGTATGCTAGAGTTATAGGCAGTGTGATGTACTTGACAAATTGTACACGACCAGACATAGCATACTCCGTAAGTAAACTCAGTAGGTTTACAAGTAATCCAAATAGTGATCATTGGGCAGCACTGACAAGAGTACTAAGGTACTTAAAATATACTATGAGCCATGGATTACATTATACGAGATATCCAGCTGTATTGGAAGGATACAGTGATGCAAATTGGATATTTGACATAAAAGACTCAAAGTCCACAAGTGGGTATGTATTTACCATTGGTGGAGGAGCAGTGTCTTGGAAATCCTCTAAACAAACCTGTATAGCTCGATCCACAATGGAATCCGAGTTTATTGCCTTGGATAAGGCTGGAGAGGAAGCCGAGTGGCTAAGAAATTTCCTAGAGGATATTCCGTGCTGGAACAAACCAGTGCCTTCTGTCATGATACATTGCGACAGTATGTCAGCAATAGGAAGAGCAAAAAGTTGTATGTACAACGGAAAGTCGCGACACATACGAAGAAGGCACAATACTGTCAGACAATTGAACTCTAATGGAATAATTTCCATTGACTATGTAAAGTCAAAAGAAAATACAGCGGATCCGTTTACGAAAGATATAAACAGAGATCAAATGTACAACGCAGTAAAGGGAATGCGGTTAAAACCCACACAAACAAAGAATTCCATAGCGGTAACTCAACCATGATGAGTGGAGATCCCACAAACTTGGTTCAATGAGACAACAAAGTTATGGATATTCTAGTAGTGCACTTAGAACCTTATATAACCCATTCTCATAAGCTGTCTGAGTGCGAAAACCCTGTAGATGTGTGGTGAGGGTAAGCATTAAGCTTTTAATGATTCCTATACCTTGAAAAGGTGAAGTATGGCAGGATACTTTTTATGGGAGATCACCTATATAAGTGAGAAGTTTGGCCGCTTCTAAAATGAAACACTTATGAATCCAAGATATGGTCCAGGGCCAAATTGGACACAACGTGAGAACGAAAGATATTAGAATTGTTATCGTGTAAATGCTATTGTCTTGGTTTACATAAAAACGCTGACCAGTTCAAGACACCGCGTTCACTGAGCAGCCAGTAAATCAGATAGCATCTTACTAGGGATGGTTCAAAGCCGGAAGCTACCTACCCCGATGCGGTAATAGTTCGTCGGGATTTTCTATAGAGTCAGCATTCATGCATTAATTTAATTCATGTGGGGGATTGTTGAAAATTGGTTAGGAATATTGGTTTGACCAATATTTGACCAAGTTTCGTTATTTTTTCCATTTAATAAAAATGGAAATTAGTTGCAAATTAATAATCTCCATTCGGGGTAGATTAACGTGATGTATTTATTTTCTCAAAACCAATTTCGGGTGAATGAGAAATTAATTGTTTAAAGTGTGCAACTAGTATGGGTTTATGAAGAGTTGGAAAGGTGGAAAGCCATTATCCCACATTGGTTGGAAAATGAAAAATATGAGAGTATTTAATATAGCTCATCTAAGAAGGTTCCAATCAAGTGTAGACTTGGGCTTCCAAGCTAAGTGGGACTTTGGGCTATCCATGCAAGCTAGTGGGTAAATAGGTTAATTTTGGGCTAGCCCAAAATGTACCTATGACCCGCGAAGCGGCGCGAATGGCGGTTTAGGGCGCGCTTTGCACTTCGCATCGGTCGTTGGGAGCTGTGGAGCTTAAATTTTTGGCTACGGTGGGCTAGTTAGTGGATCAACCCGGGATTGGGCTTGGGCCGGCTGGATCGGTTTGGGCCTACGGGTTCTGGGCGGCCCAGATCGGTCGAATGGGTGCCTGGGCGGTTCGGATCAGATGGGTCGCGTCGGTTCGGTGGTAACCTCCGGGCCGACCCGCGTCCCTTCTAGCGGCCGGGTCGGAGGTCTTGGGTCGATCCAGGCGATCTCTACCCTCCATCAGAATCTGATCCAAGGGCCAGAAATCCACCAGTCACCAATTGTGATCTTTCCCAAAAGGCACCCCATCTCTTCAACTAGTATATAAAGGCCCCTCCTCCTCATTTGCATTCCATCCAGCATTCAAGCATTCTCATAATTCTCTAGAGCATTCAGTATAGTCTGTGTTTGCATTTCAAGTCCATAGAAGATCCCGAGTATTGATTAGTTCGCCCGATAGTTTCAGAAGTCCAGTGCTGTATATCTGAAGTTCCAGAAGTCGTTGTATCTTGGAGACAATTGCCAAAGTCCGTTAGCACAGTTATACGAGGCAATCTTGTCTTACGGAAAAAGAGTCAAACTCTTGCCTCGACTTCCTTTGTGGAAATAATTTTCCGTCCCCGTTTTATTTATTTTAAAGCCTTATTTCTAAATACACCCATACTCTTCCAACAAAAATAACAAATTGAGTATACCAATCGGAGAAATTGAAAAGACAGCATCAACATTGCAAATTTTGGAAAAAATCAGGAACCAAATTGCAATTAACCCTAATATTTATTTTAAGGTCTCCGGCTCCGCCAAGAAAATTATTGCATTTAGATTAATTGTCAAAGAAAATGGTTTTCCATTTTTGTAGTTACAATATTTTGTTGGGCATATGCGACGTTTAGATTGTTTTGGAGTCATTTCAATTATTTAAATATTAATCTTGTTCTTCCAAAATTATGATATGCTAGTCATTTGGCATTTTCGCATATTATAGCGTGAAAGTTTTATAAACATAGGTTAATGAGTTCATAAGAAATTTATGGTTGAAAATGGCTGCTAAAAAGAGCGAAAGAGTCCAAAAATTATGTAGGGAAGGAAATCATAACCGAGCAATGTTGGAGGCACAAAAAATGTCCATACAATTTTGCTCTTATAATTTTACTTTTTTTTTTCTCGAGAGAAAGCAAACGACAAATCAATCGCATTCATAATAATGAAAGAGACGACACTCCACAAACCGGAGACTCATCCCAATCAATAGTAGTTCCATCTCTTAACTTATACATAAGAGTAATATTCCCATCTAGATCATGAGATGTTCGGATTCCACTCCAATCAACACTTGGAAACTGACTCAAACTGGCTTTTAAGAAATCTCTTCTCGGATAAAATTTTGCTTTGAACACGTGATGTATTAAAGAATCCGGGTTGACGAGGAAACGTCAACCAGACAACTCAAAATTCGCAAAACATTCTTGTGCAGTAATGATGGCATCGAAATAATGCGAGACTCGTCGCAATTACAAGAAAACATAAACAATAAACAAACAAACATTCAATCATAGGCTCTCAACGAGAAGAGAAATCTACGGCTCTCAACAAGGAGTGTAATCTACGGCTCTCAACAACGAAGTAGAGAAATTTATTAAATGAAAAAACAAAAATAAAAATATCTCAACAACACAATTATGATAATTAGCTGGAGATAATTTTACTTTGCTAGTTTGAATAGATAGTGAATTTGGGGGAAACTAGTTTTTCTATGAGTTATAAAAAGTCATGTTCTTAAATAGACGGGCGGAGTGTTTTAAGGCCTAAACTCACTGTTTTAAGGCCTAAACTTGCTATTTTATTTCTAGGTGTTTTAAAGCTTAAACTCACTAGTTTAAGGCCTAAACTTGCTATTTTATTTATAAGTGTTTTAAGGCCTAAACTCGCTTTTTCAAATGTAAAATTATATTAAAAAATAAATTTTTTATACCTTATAAAGGAACTAGTTCCCCGAACCTACTGTTAGAATAAAATGTTGAAATGTATAGCATTTTTCTCATTATTAAAGGGCCGGTACGCAAGGATACCTGCACACGTGATATAAACCAATGATGTTAGATATCTAATCAAATGTTTTCATGGAAACTTATCAAATTATTTTAGGGAAAATAAAGCTTCTAACCTTAGGGTCATCGAAAATGATTATTGTAATAAACAATAAACATTAATATTGACTATACTTAAGTTAGTACTTCTTTTAAGCATACTCATTTAGTACTTAGTTTATATAATGTCATGTGATTACACTTAGTTTATATAATATCATGTGATTATACTTAGTTTATATAATGTAATGTGATTATGCTAATATCAAATAATGAAAAAAAAATGCGGGCTACATGTACAATTCTATAATTAGTGTATAGCTAAGGATAGTCGATTAGTAAATTTATGAAATACCCACAAACGAATAATTATTTGAAATAGATTTTGAAAGGGTGAAACCTAATTTTATTTTTTTATTTAAAAAAAAAAGAGATATATACTATGTGAAAGTGATATACTCTGTATATACAAATAAACAAAATAATAAATAATAAATAATAAATAACAAAAGAAAGAAATAAAAAATATGAAAGTGATATATATATAAACAACGAACATGGTTAGGGCACATGTATGGTTTGGAGGGTAGGGTGCATCAATGACAATGGACCCTAACCCTTGTCTTCTTCATACTCCCACATGTGAACAAGCAACCTATATTCTAGCCACATTCTATTGCTTTTCATTTTTATGTCTCTTGATAATTATTTTTAACATAAATATATACTCCCCCGTCTCATTCGAATTAGGACATTTTTATTTTGGGTGTCCCACTCGAATTATGACAACCCAAAAATGAAAATATTTTATTTAATGGGACCCACATTCACACTCACAACAACTTTCCACTCATTATTCTCTACCCACTTTCTCTCTCCTACTTCACTTTTCATATTCACAACACCTACTCTACTAACACTTTTTCCTTAATCTCCGTACCCAACCCAAAAATGAATATATTTTATTTAATGGGACCCACATTCACACTCACAACAACTTTCCACTCATTATTCTCTACCTCACTTTCTCTCTCCTACTTCACTTTTCATATTCACAACACCTACTCTATTAACACTTTTTTCCTTAATCTCCGTACCCAACCCAAAAATCCTAATTCGGGTGGAACGGAAGGAGTATCAAACAAAAATTACTAACTGATATATAAATTGGTTGATCTATTCTCACACTTCCGTTCCAAAATATTTTGGTTGTCGACAGTTAATAATAATAATAATAACAACAATAATAATAATAATTGAAAAAAATTGGTATGAATAGGAATGTCAAGTTACACTCACACAAATCAAAAATTATATGTGTGCTCAGTTGTGGGACACAACTTTACACACAATCAACACAAATGCAATATAAATAAAAAACACAAAATATAATCGTATGCTGGTTCAACTCAAGCAAACAAAGCCTTAAGCCCTAAAAAATTTCATTAATAAAAATTGTTTTACAGATGAAAACAAGAACAAATGAAATAGGAAAATATGAAAAATACTAAACTAAACATATTTCTATGATTTGAAATAACCCTATGAAGTGTTGCACACAAGATGTTTGCAATACAACTTTCAAAAAATACAGACTCAAGACAAACAACAAGAAAGCTCTCAAAAGTTTTGAAAATTCGTGTGGAATTAAAAAGCCTTGATGTCTTCTTATATATTTGCAATTGTACTTCAAATGAGTTAAAATCTTCTTGTTTTGTACAATATCTTCCTACCTTTACTATTTGCTGTTAGATCATTATGGCTTGCAACACAAATTATTTAGCACTTCTATAAATAAAATAATGTCTATAATATTAATATAAAGTATAGTCAACAATAATAAAATGTGTAGAATTCCTTTTGATGTATAATTATCTAATTATGATGGGCAAAAGGGTAATACAACATCATCAAGCTTGAAATGGTAGCTTGAAAGGGTGTGGTCCCTAAGTGAAATGTCACCTTGTCTCCTATATAAATGGTCTTCCATCAACCCTAGAGACTACTTGATTTCTTATTCTCTCATACTAAATAATCTTCATTATTGCTAAGAAGACATTGTGAGTTTAAGAGACATTATCATTTAGAAGATCATTTTCCTACATATTCTTCTTCATCTTAAGTTCTCCCTTCAAGTTATTGCTATGGATTCACCAGGTATATTCCTAACGCTTCCGCTTCATCTCTTCCTCAATCTTTTACTAAATATGAGTGTGGCATTCAGGGGTATAATATTGTTCTAACAATTGGTATCAGAGCCCCGCTCATTTTTAGTTTGAGTTGAGTTCTTTAAAGAAAGCATTCATGCTTTACTTTGATTCATTTTCCCTGTTGAATCATAAGGTTTTGATGTTGATTAGGGACTCTTATAAAGTACTAATGATCTTCATCTAAAATTAAGAAAAATGGTTTGAAAGTTTTGTTCATTAAAACTCAATGATTCAAGTGTGACTATCCCTTCATAACATGGTTTTATGTCTTGTGCATACCATGTGGATCTACTCACTTGATTCTATTAAATTTAAAACAAGATTATCCTTAAATAACATGGTTTTATGTTTTAAGTACATACCATGTGGATCTACTTGTTATTAAATGCCTTTTGGAAAATTTGGACAAAAATCAAAGAAGTGCAGATTTTTTTTTTTGGCACGGTCGTGCCCTTTGTTTGGCACGGTCGTGCGCATGCATTTCTTGAACCGGTGTGTCTGTATAGTGCTGGTCCGGACGGGTGTCTTGTTTAAACCGGTCGTACCGGTTCTGTCGCGACCCCGAACCCCGCGGGCCCGAGACCGCGATCTGGACGTCGACTCTAAAACCAAAACTGTGAAATACCGAAGTTAAAAATTCCATTTGATACCAAAAGGTGATAACACAAGGTTTTGAAAATCATCTTGAACAACAAGGTAAAACTAGTATAAACTCCATAAGTTTATACACCAAAGTTACAAAATACACAAATCCTAATGACGTCAATGTTTGGTACAAATATCCCAAAAGGTTACACATTTATATAATGTAAACCAACCTATACAACTTTCCCCAAAAGAATGTATCCACACTCGACGTCCTCTTTCTCGTGATCAGCGAGACTAATCCTTAGCACCTGGGGGGGGGGTTAAGGAAAAACAAGGATAAAAAGAAAAGGGGGTGAGATAAATCTCAATAAGTAACTAATGCAACTACATGACATGCTATGATGTAAGAAGCTCAAAAGGATTCAACTGGAAGAGTGTTCCAACCACAACCAAAGAGAGCTATTTCACCGAACTTAAGGTACATTTTATTTTCTCGTTCTTCTTTTCAGGTTCTTCGCGGAGTCTTTCTTTTCAGCTATATCTGATTTTGAATTTGTGTAACTGTGTATGCTTGAGTCCTTTGAACTTCTGTTCTGTCCCAATCAAGAGAAAATTCGGACATTAATGTTGGAGCGATGGTAGAGTCGCAGTATAAATAAAATAACGTAAATTTGGCTCTTTGGTGAAAGGAAAAATAGAACTTGACTGTTGCTGAGACAGCTTTGAAATGAATTCAGGGGAATCAAAGCAGCTGTTTTTTTCTTTTCTGTAGGATCGCATAGAGTCTGTGAAAACATAGCTCCACCTTTTCAAGCTTCCAGTTTGAAAATTCGTTATTATTGCATTAGTGGAAACCCCCTCTCTGCTTTAATTTCCTACTATATTCATTTTTATTTTTATTTCAAAAGATTCTACTTCCTTGGTAACTGTGGTGTAGATGTGAATTAGATTGGAATGGCCTATAACAAGCAGAAACAGCTACCTTGATTGTTGGTCATTTAAGGAAATGTAAGGAAATATCTAGTCATTTTAGGAACACAATTTCATGTAATGGGTTTTGGTGATAGGAATGATGCCTAAAATGATAATATAGTGTCCAAAAGTACTACTACCTCCGTCTCAAAATAAATGTTTAAAATTACTTTTCGATATTTATTTCGGGACGGAGGTAGTACATATATATTATTTTTATTGTATAATGATTCCTCTTCTTGTTTATAATGCAGCAAAAAAGGAAGAAAGGTGTCGAGCCTACTTTATTTGAACTTCAGAAAGAAATGCATATGCATAAAGATGGCACATACTCTTATGAGCATTCTAAGAATATTTGTGTAAGTATATTATAAATATATCAATTTATTTATTTATTGTGATTATTGCTAATAATTATTATTTTCTGAAGGTGGAGTATGAACGCCTAATTAATGAAGCATCGATTGAAAAAGGTGGAGATTTAACAACCGAAGAGAAAGATGGCATTTATTTGAAGCTTGTAGGGGGTGTTAAAAAGTAGCGTGTGTTTGGTATTGGCTCAATGAGCTCCTCCTATGTTAGCGACAGTCGGAGTACAGCCTCTTTTATGGAAGGGACGAGTGTCCAACAAAGTGCGTACGAGACAGAAATGATGAGTGTGAAAAATGAGTTGCAGGAAGAGAAAATACAAAGGAAGGCATTGGAGGAAAAGATGGAAAAAATGAAAAATGAATTTCAGCAGCAACTAAATCACGTGTTGGAGCGTGTCGATGGCTCAACTCGGGATCGCCCTCTTTAGTTGTTTTTAGTTGTTGATACTTCAAAACAATTAGTATTATGTTCTATGTTGAACAAATGTCATAACATGATTGGTGGTTATGTTTTATTTGAAATATTAATTACTTTTTGGTGGTTTTAAATCCTGTCACTGTGATGTAATAAATGTTTATTAATATTTTAGAATTAATAATGTGTGGATATCTGAAACAGGTGGCTCCGTCCCAAAACAGGAAAAACGATTTTAAAATTTCAGATATTTAGTGACGGAAATATCCGTCAGTAATATTAAAATATAAAATAATTTCAGATATTTAGTGACGGAAATATCCGTCAGTAATATTAAAAAAATAATAAAAAATATTAATAGTTTCGACGGAATATTCCCTTGCTAAAACATCGCAAAAATGGGTGAAAATAAAACGACCATTTAATTAATGACGGAAAATCCGTCGTTAATCTGTCGGAATAAGTTTCAAATTTTGTCGTCTGTTTCACGAATTTACCGACGGCTAGAAGACTTTTGCAACGGATATATCCGTCGCAAAATTATAAAGAAAAACGTCGGTAATCCGTCGAAAAAAATTACCGACGCACGTTTTAACATCGGAATTTTTACGTCAAAAATCCGTCGTTAATTTATGTTAGCGACGGAAATTGGCCGATTAGTGACGGAAAATTCCGTCGGTATCTGCCTGTTTTCTTGTAGTGCAATAATAAATATCCCATAGCACATAGCATTTATCACATAACAGATAGCAGCGGAAATAAACACATAACAAATGATATAGCCAAGGTTTTCCAAACCGAAGAACCAAATAAAGGTCGCTGCGCAGCTTCAATAATCAACCATCAATATCTTCATAATAGCATGAAAGCTGAAGAGAAATCCCCGGTACCGGAACCAATAACCAAATGAAGTGTCACAAGGGACGGGAGACATGCCACAAAGTCATGCTCCAAGCAAAGCTAAAATGCACACAAAGGAGCTAGCTCTTCTCACATCCAAGGCCAATTTGGAGGAGGGTAATAATGGGGCAAAACAATGGTCAACATCACAATGGACTTGGCCGTGCCATCATAATGTTTCGCATCGCCCAAACACACACAAAATACCAGCTGGACTTTCAAATAAATGCTAAGTAATAAATACTAGCTTAAATAAACAACTTAAGGTTCCAAAGTAGGGAACCATTCCAATTAAATTACCACAAAGGTAAACCAATCCAACCAACACATCAAGGATCAACCACATTCCTAAAATGGTACTCAATCAAATTCCATAACACATTTATTCACAAAAGAATCAATTCCACTTAAATAAGTGTTCCACGGTGTTATTTTAAGTTAATTAGAAGAAATAAACCTCAACTACTTAAGCCCTAAGTCATAAACCAAGCAAAAGGGCAAAATCCCAAGCAGGCGGGCGGGCGGGCGCTCGGGAAGGGGCAGGCGCGCGCTTGTTTCAACAGAAGGTTTTGGCCGCTGGAAAAAGGGGTGCAGGCGGGCGCCTGGGTCAAGGCGGGCGGGCGCCTGGTCTGGATTCCAGCCGGGAAAACAGAGCTGGGTTCCTAAGTTCTTACCCAATTCTCACCACACTCAAAATCAAGCACAATCAATCTCCCCCAAGCATAAATATGAACCACAACCACTTATAACTAGGATGAGGACCTAGATAACATCATTTATCAACCAAGATCAAGGTTTAATCCCAACTTTCATCAAATCACCATTTTTAATCAAAATTCAAAATAAATTCTCAATAAATTCCAAACTCCACCAAACTTCAAATATAACACATCAAGCATCATATAAACATGATATGGACATTTTAGCATAAAAATGGGGGAAAAGTAACTTACTTGATAAATCTCAAAGTTGACGGAATTCAATTCTTTTTGGTTCTACGCGATCCTATCGACGATCTAAACAAGGTTCACGTTTTAAGAAATGAGAGATTATGAGAGGAAGATGAATAAAATGAAGAGAGAAGATAGAGAAGAAAAAGCTTACCCTTCTATGGAGAGAGAGAGAGGAAAATGAGCTGGGAAAGAGAGATGGAGGTGGAGTGTGATGATGAGGGAGGTGAGGGAAGGAGTAGGGAAATTATTCAAAATGTTACACTCTGGCCCCTTCCCCAACTACTAACACAATACTACACTCCCAACTAACAATTAAGACCCTACAATACTACACTAACCCAAATGACCCAAATAAAATGCTAGGCATAATTATTATAACACATAAAATGCACACATAATTATTTAAATAAATAATAATTTAAATAAATAAACAAGTAAATAAATAAATAATAATTATTTATTACTAATAAAATAGAGCCTATATTTCGGGTCGTGACATGTTCGTTTGGCACGGTCGTGTCTTTGTTTTAGCACGGCCGTGCTCTTTGTACCGTGAAAACATGCATTGTCGGATAATTTTGGTACGGTCGTGCATCATTTTTTAGCACGGTCGTGCAAAGTGTGCCGCAAGAAGAATCAGAATTGAATTTTGCACAATTTTTTTTTTTTGAACAAAACATTCATTTTTCAAACCTTAAAGCTTGGATTAATTATATGCTTAAATAATTTTATTCATTATTTAAATAATATTATCACCTAAGTGATTAACGTTATTTAAATGCAAAATTATTAAAGTGTTAAATGTTTAAGATATGAATGACTTGAATTTTCCAAAGAAGATCTTGACATTTGACTAATGATGGTATATCAGGCTGGAAACCTTGACTGGTCTCCTCAACCATCCGAGCGGATTGGTGGAACGACTAAGGTTGAACAACGCCACGTACTAAGAAAGTCTTAAGCATTCATGTGATGACATATAAAATGAACATTTAGTAATTTTATTAAATGCTTAAGACTACCCAAAGGAAGATTAAGCATTTAATCAAATATTGTTCAAATTACTTGTCATCTAAAGTAATTATTTATGAGTCAATTCGCAATCCAAATATTAGTTTTGATGTCATGTTAATTGCTTTATTGATGGATTTCATTGATATAATTAATCTTTTAATTCATAATGTAGTTACTTATTATTGTTTTGTATTCATTCTTGTTCTCAATTCCCAGATTTACTTAACGCTTCTTCAATTACTGCTGCGATGAGCACAATTCCGATGCTTAATGGGACAAACTTTAAAACTTGGAAAAACAAAATTACTATGATCTTGGGCTTCATGGACATAGACCTCGCATTTAGGGAGCCTATTCCTCTTCCTCTTAGTGAAGATAGCACCGCTGAGGACCGCTTGAACTCTGAGAAATGGAAACGCTCTAATCGCGTAAGTCTTATGATCATGAAAAATGTCGTCCCGGAGGCATTTCTTAACAGTGTCCCCAAGGACGTTCATGCTAAAACCTTTCTTGAGACCCTTGAACGGCGCTTTGCCAAAAGCGAAAAGTCGGAAACAAGTTCTTGTTTAAGAAAGCTTGTTTCCATGAAGTACAAGGGTACCGGGAACTTAAGGGAGTATATTTTAGAAATGCTTCACTTATCAACTAAACTAAAAGGACTTAAGTTAGAGATATCGGAAGATCTTCTCGTCCATTTAGTGTTGATTTCTCTTCCTCCTCAGTTTATTCACTTTGAGGTGACCTATAATTGTCAGAAAGACAGGTGGGATATTAATGAATTAATCTCACATGTGACTCAAGAGGAAGATAGGTTGAAGCAACCTAAAATTGAAGGTGCTCATTGAGCATCCACCTCTTCTCATGGGACTAAGAGAAGAGGGAAGGAAATTGCGGTAACAAGCAATAAGAAGCCTAAAGGATCATCTGATGATCGTAAGGAAAAGAAGTGCTTGTTTTGCAAGGACCCTACGCACATGAAGTATGACTGCCCTAAGTATCACGCTTGGCGTGCTAAGAAAGGTATGTCATTTGGTCTTGTTTGTACTGAGGCTAATTTAGTTTCAATTCCTTCATATACATGGTGGTTGGATTCTGGTGCAACAACTCACATTAGTATGTCTATGCAGGGTTGCCTGAATTACCGAAGACCTAGCGAGGATGAAAGATTCATCTATATGGGAGCTGGGAACCCGGTAGAAGTCATAGGCATTGGAATCTTTAGATTGTTGTTAAGTACAAGATATTATTTTGTATTAAATAATACTTTTATTGTACCTTCGTTTAGAAGGAATTTAATATCTATCACTGTTTTGGACAAAGAGGGTTACTCTTGTTCATTTGGTAATAATAGATGTGATTTATATTTCAATTCCATTATTGTTGGTACTAGTACTTTATCGAGTAGTGATAATCTTTATTTGCTTAACACTACTCAAACAATCAATGAGTCCCATAATAATGAAACTAAATCTAAGAAGCGAAAGTTTTCAAGTGAAAATTCTTATACCTTATGGCATAGACGTTTGGGTCATATCTCCAAAAGGAGAATTGATAAGCTTGTGTCAGAAGGAATCATAAATAAACTTGATGTTCCTGAAAAGGACTTTTGCATTGAATGCCTAAAAGGAAAGTTTACAAACTCGAAAAGAAAAGTATCCTCGAGAGCATCAAGCGTCTTAGAACTAATACATACAGATATTTGTGGGCCATTCCCTTCTCCTTCTTGGAATGGTCAACAATATTTTATTACGTTCATAGACGACTACTCTCGATATGGATACATTTATTTACTTCATGAAAAGTCTCAATCTTTGGACGTTTTCAAGTCTTTTAAAGCCGAAGTTGAAAATCAACTGGGTAAGACTATTAAGAACGTTAGATCCGATCGTGGTGGTGAATACTATGGTCGGAATGACGGTTCGGGAGAACAACGCCCGGGTCCTTTTGCTCGCTATTTGAAGAGTGTGGGATTGTCCCTCACTACACTATGCCGAGTTCGCCTAGCATGAATGGTGTAGCTGAGAGACGTAATAGAACCCTTCAGGAAATGGTAAGAAGTATGGTTTCTAATACTCCTTTACCTCACTCATTATGGGGCGATGCTTTAAAAACCACAACTTATCTTCTCAATAGGGCTCCCTCTAAGGCTACTAACAATAAAATCCCTTATGAATTATGGACGAATAAGAAACCGTCCTTAAATCATCTTTATGTTTGGGGTTGTCCAGCAGAAGCTAGGCCTTATAGGCCTAACGAAGGAAAACTGGACGCTAAGACAGTTAGTTGCTACTTTGTAGGGTATGCCGAGAGATCAAGGGGCTATAAATTTTACAACCCGAAATCTAGAACGTTTTTTGAATCGGGAAATGCTAGGTTCTTTGAGGATGTTGAGTTTAGAGGGGAAATTAGGAATAATAATTTTGAATTTAAGGAAGAGGAGGAATCCATTTCTATACCTCTTCCCTTAGTAGTTCCAATTGAAAATCAAGTACTTGTACCTGAAATTCAAGAGGAACAAATTCAAAATATTGTCTCCCCTATAAATATTGAACAACATGAAAATGTTGATCAAAATGAGGAAATTCAACAACCTCAAAATGAGGAAGAACCGGTGCCTTTAAGAAGATCAAATAGAGTAAGAAGAAGTGCCATCTCGGATGATTATGAGGTGTATCTAGCCGAGAATGAAGGACACTTAGGTTTAGTGGGAGATGAGCCTCTTACCTTCCATCAAGACATTAATAGTCCTAATTCTCATAAGTGGATCAATGCCATTAATGAAGAGTTGAAATCTATGAAAGACAACGACATTTGGGATCTTGTCCCATTACCGAAGGATGTGAAACCTATTGGTTATAAATGGATATTTAAAACCAAAAGGGATTCACAAGGTAATGTGGAGAGACATAAGGCTCGTCTTGTTGCTAAAGGTTTCACTCAAAAGGAAGGTATTGATTACAAAGAAACATTCTCTCCGGTATCTTCTAAAAACTCCTTTAGGATCATTATGGCATTAGTAGCACATTATGACCTTGAGCTTCATCAAATGGATGTTAAGACAGCTTTTCTCAATGGCGACATTGAGGAAACCATCTATATGAAGAAACCAGAAATGGTGGATGATTTGGAACAAACTAATCATTTAGTTTGTAAACTTAAGAAATCCATTTATGGGCTCAAGCAAGCTTCCCGTCAATGGTATCTCAAATTTAACCAAGTAATTCTTTCATTTGGCTTTGAAATGAATATTGGTGAAGATTGTATATACCATAAGTTCAGTGGGAGTAAGTTTATATTCTTAGTCTTATACGTGGATGATATTTTGCTAGCTAGTAATGATATAAACCTTCTAAAAGAAACTAAGAAATTTCTTTCAAACAAATTTGAAATGAAAGATCTTGGTGAGGCATCTTTTGTATTAGGAATCCAAATACACCGTGATCGCTCACGAGGTACTTTAGGATTATCACAAAAGGCCTATATAGAGAAGGTATTACAAAGGTTTAGCATGCAAAACTGTAAACCACATGACACCCCTGTCTCTAAAGGAGATAAATTCAGTCTCGAAATATGTCCCAAAAACAATTTTGAAACCAAGTATATGGAAAATATCCCTTATGCATCAGCAGTAGGAAGCTTAATGTATGCTCAAGTCTGTACTCGTCCAGACTTAGATTTTATTGTTGGGATGCTTGGTAGATACCAAAGCAATCCGGGGAGAGAGCATTGGATCGCAGCCAAAAGAGTGATGCGGTACTTACAAAACACAAAGGACTACATGCTTACATATTCAAAGTCAGATCATTTTAAGATCGTTGGGTATTCCGATTCCGACTCCGACTTTGCTGGATGCCAAGACAGCCATAAATCAACGTCTGGGTATGTCTTCACATTAGCCGGTGGAGCAATTTCTTGGAGAAGTGCCAAACAGACACTCGTTACTTCCTCCACCATGGAAGCCGAGTTCGTTGCTTGTTTCGAGGCATCGAATCAAGCTATATGGCTGCATAAATTCACTAAGGGACTGCGTCTTGTCGATAACGTCGAAAGACCTATTAAGCTATATTGTGACAATAGGGCAGCGGTCTTGTACTCCAACAATAACAAGAGCTCGTCAAAGTCTAAACACATTGACATTAAATTTCTTGTTGTAAGAGAGAGGGTACAAAAAGAACAAATAGAAATACAACTTATTGGTACAAACTCTATGTTAGCGGATCCATTTACTAAGGCGTTATCACCTTTAGTGTTTCACGAGCATGTTGCTCATATGGGTATAACAACTTTTGATAACATTTAATATAGTGGGAGTTTGTGTTGTTTCTTCAATTTATTGTTCTTTATTTAAAGTTTGATCTCATTTGGTTAAAGTTGGACTAGTTGGAGAATATGTATATATTCATTATGTTCCATGCTACACATCTATACTTTTGATCTATGTCGTTTAGTTGGATTGGTATATGTGATTATAGTGGGTTTAGTTGCGAATCAATTACAACGACTGCCCTTTAGTCCTATACTTATATGGCTAATGGACGAGATTGTTATAAGTAACAACAAAGTGCACATTTGGGTTGTTATTTATGTTATATTCATGATTTAAAAGGAAGAAATTTGTTTTGCAACCCAAGTGGGAGATTGTTAGATCATTATGGCTTGCAACACAAATTATTTAGCACTTCCATAAATAAAATCATGTCTATAATATTAATATAAAGTATAGTCAACAATAATAAAATGTGTAGAATTCCTTTTGATGTATAATTATCTAATTGTGATGGGAAAAAGGGTAATACAACATCATCAAGCTTGAAAGGGTAGCTTGAAAGGGTGTGGTCCCTAAGTGAAATGTCACCTTGTCTCCTATATAAAGGGTCTTCCATCAACCCTAGGGACTACTTGATTTCTTATTCTCTCATACTAAATAATCTTCATTATTGCTAAGAAGACATTGTGAGTTTAAGAGACATTATCATTTAGAAGATCATTTTCCTACATATTCTTCTTCATCTTAAGTTCTCCCTTCAAGTTATTGCTATGGATTCAACAGGTATATTCCCAACGCTTCCGCTTCATCTCTTCCTCAATCTTTTACTAAATATGAGTGTGGCATTCAGGGGGTATAATATTGTTCCAATCCGTGATATACAAATCTTACGAAATATATGATAAACACTAAACCAAGAAAACCATTATGGTTATTTTGTTAGTAACTAAAATAAAGTGAGAGATATATACGCTTTAAATAAATCTAAAGTAAATAAATAAAAAGAACAAACTCAAATTAAGAGATCTTACAAAATAAAATTTAAAAGTCTAAAATCTAACTTACCATACTTACCCTTACACGGCTTAGGGAATTGAGATCATCTAGGATTCTCACCCTTTCAATCTACCCCTATTTTAGATATTCTAGTCAAAACAAGATTTAGCACACACATCATCAAAAACAAAAATCAGAGCTTACACATTGTTTTGGTCAAATTTTGCAATTTAACTTCAAGAAACGAAATTGGGTACTATGGAATGAAATTGTAAAGGAATCAAGAACAAATAGACACAATAATTAACAAGGAAAGCCCTTGAACAACTTGTTCGCCGGCATAAAACCTCAAAGATGGAATTTTATTATTTATGGTGAAGAACAATGAAACAAGTAAGAATATTGCTCAAAAGTAAATAGCCGAGTGTGTTGTGTGCATTACATGATTTGCGTGAACTATTTATACTAAAGGAATCATAACAAGATAGCTAACAAGGCCATGATTCTCGGGAAGTTTGTTAGTTAGTTCCCGTTTGATAAGAGTCATCCTTAGACTTGGTCTTTGAGTCTCAATTTAGTCACATGTTCTTTGTGAGTTGTGTCCTATTTGTCATTCGTGTCCGTGAAAAATAGGAGATAGAGGCTTATCAAATAAACAAGCAAAATACGGTTACCTATAAGTGCTGTTCAGTTCCGTGAGCAACTTGAAGGCTCAAGATGTTGATTCAGGACACGGAATGGACATGCTGGTTCAAGATGCTATGAACAGTTAAAAATCTACCCCAAACAATTGCCCTTGATTTTTGAATTAAAAATGAAGCTTTTAAGTTAAAAATCACTTCTCTCAAACGTGGGCGCGTGGTAGCTTATTTTAGACGGTTGAGTTGACGGTTTTTAGAGTAATTGAGTTTAACGAGGAGTCTAATGGCTAGAGCTGTCCTATCCGACATAAATACCCAAGAAAGCTGATATACTTCTTGTATTTTTGCAGAGAGAGGAAAAGGCAGTAGCTTCTCGATCTCCCTGGTGAGTTTTCAAAAAAATTCTTTCTTCTTGCTTTCTAGGCTGAAATTTCCATGGCTACGGATTTACCTGAGGGTTTTAAGTGTTTGAAGATGTTAGAATACCATGATTCTGAAAGATGCATGCTCGACCAACCAGAAATTGAAGCCCTAAAAAACAGTTTCCCCCAAATGCAGTGTTCATGGAGCCAAACCCTAATCTAGCCGTAGATTGTATTTCTCTTGAGTGGCTCGCATTCACTGAGTACCCTTTTGAGATAGGTCTTTCTTCCTGTTTTCGCCCTTAACACTCGTTTTTTTGAAACCACTGGTTTAGCCTATACCCAACTTATGCCGGTTGGTTGGAGGAACCTAGTGACCCTGGATAGGCTGAGTGCGGAGTTAAATTTGAGGGTTGGTCTGGAAGAGCTTGCCTTCTGCTACTTGCTAAGGTCACATGGGTCTCACAGGTATGGGTTTAGGGCCAAGAATAAGGTATATAGCCTAGTTACTGAGTCGACTGACCAGGATAGGGATTGGAAGAGGAAGTTCTTCTATGTCAGTAGAAATAGCTTGGTGGGCGTAGAAAAAATTTTCTCAACATGGTAGGGTTTTGACTTTCTTTATGCATTTTTTCTTTCCTTGTTTGTTTGCCATGCTAATTAAATCTTTTGTGACTCTGACTTGTAGTTGGCAAGTGGATGATCTGTTTCCCAAGTTGAATGACACCTTGTCGATTGTAGAGGCTGTTTGTTCTCAACCCACAAATAAGAGAAAGTTCATACGTCCAGGAGTTGTTGCAGGTACAGAGAGTGAGAAAGAAGAGACTGGTCAGAACATGTCTTCTGCTAATCTTTTATCCCGCAACTTGGTTAATAAAGATAAACAGTTTATAAATTTAAGTAATATTTTCCTTGACAGCTACCCAATCTGACAACCCTTATGGAGCGAGTAACTTGTTGGCTAGGTTTTAAAAAGCCTAAGGTAGAGGTTGAAGGTTCATCTAAACCCAAACTGGTGGTTGGGGATGTTGTTCAGTTGAAGAGGAAGAAGAGAGAGATTGTGGATCTATAAGACTCTGATCTCGTGGTTGAAAATCTAGTTGAGAAGGTAATGTTTCAGTCTTTCTGGTTTTTGCTTGTCTGTGAGATAACGCCAAAAATGCTAATCTTATTCCAAGTATTGCGCAGATTCATGATTCCGTAAGCATGCTAACCAAGGAGTTTGAATCATGGAAGAAGAAGGCTCAGGAAGCTAAGGCAGAAAAGGAAGGGCTTTGGCTGCAGAAATGCTTTAAAGGAGAAAGAGGCGGAGATTATAAGAAAAGATGTAGAGATTGCTGGTTTGACAGTCAGGTTGGCAGAATCCAACAAGAAGTTGAGAGAAGAGCTACAGAATCAAGAGGATCGTTATGTTAGAGAGGCTGGGCGCTCGGTTTTTGAGTCTAGGATTCAGATGATCGAGGAATACATGGCGGGTAAAGCTGATGAATGGAACTTAGAAGATGAGAAGGCTTCTCTCAGGGGAATAACAGCTAGCGTTCCAGAAGTTGGAGAAGTCAATTCCAAGCCCCAGGATGCGGAGCCTACAAAGCATGTTGAGGGGGACCAAAGCGTGAAGACCGATGATGTCTTGGATGGTTAAGGTAAACTGCTTCTGTTTCTGCAAGGTGTTAGTAATAAAAACAATTTCTTTTGGTATTTTAAGTTTGTGTTTTGGATAGAGGGGGTGTCCTCTAAGACAATTAGATCAATTAGGGTGTAATGGTTTTTGTTTGGCCAACCTTCATGTTGCACTGTGGTCAACTCATGTCTTGTGATAGCATGGGTTAGACCTTGAATGGTTTAGTTTAAAACAGTTCAATTGTTGAACTTTCTTTGGTTTTCATGGTTGTAAAAATGATTGACCTCCAGGACATTATATTTTGGTAATGTAGGCAAGGTAGAAATAGAGATGCAGCTTGTTGACTTCTAAAATGCAAGATGTAACATGTTAATGCTAACAGTAGGAATGAAAAGATGTCTGAATCTTTTAAACTTTTGTCTGTGGTAACATGTTAATGTTACAACCAATTGTAAATGGCTTGAGTTCACATTTGTCTAAGTGCAAGATGGTAATCAATATGTAATAATAAATACACTGCCAACTTACAATTTAGGACAAATGTGAAAAACGTGCGCACGGGGAAGGTGTATGAACCTTAAACTTTAAGAAAGACGTATAATCTTAAACCTTTGAAAGGTGAAACCTTTAAACCTTAGTACAAATTTCAGGAAATGAAGCATAAGATTAACATTAATATACTTACTTGAACATTTATATAAGTTTGGCTTTCATCCAGCATGATGTCAGCAAGTTTGACTGATTTTATCTTGAACAGTCCAAGTTGTTGTCTTTGGCAATTCATCTGAACATATTTGACTTAGTTTACTGTGTTGGAATTTTGAGTTGCCTTGCAAAAACAAACACATGTTAGGGGTGGGTGTTAGCTTGGCTAACACCCCTCCGAAGCTTAAGTTAGTAAGTGTTCAAGATAGATTAATATTGAAATAACAAAATTGAAATAAAGCTCAAATAAACCATACCTGATCTTTGGAATTGAGTGGACAAGCTACAACTTACATGTAATACGCTTTAAGATTGACTGCATTCCAATCCTTGGATTCTAATGCCATCAAGGTGGAGAGCCAATATGTACCTTTACCAGCTTCTGCATCAACAAGGTAGGGCCCTTCCCACTTGGCTGCAAGTTTGCCTGCATTCAGTTCCCTTGTATTCTGAAAAACTTTTCTGAGCACCATGTCTCCAATTTGAAATCTCCTAATGCGCACATTTTTGTTGTAAAATTTGGCAATTCTCTGTTGATAGGCTGCCATCCTGATCTTGGCTAAATCTCTTAGTTCATCAATAGTATCAAGATCTTCTGCAAGTATTAGCTGGTTGTCCTCTGGAGTTATTAAACCATATCTAGCTGTTGGGATAGAAAATTCAACTGGAATTACGGCTTCAGTCCCATAAAACCAAAGAGAATGGAGTTTGGCCAGTTGCATCTTAGGAGTTGTCCTATCTGCCCATAGTACTAGTGGCAACTCTTCAGCCCATCTTCCTTTCTTTTGATCTAAACATTTCTTCAAGTTGTTCACAATCAACTTGTTGCTTGATTCTGCTTGTCCATTAGCTTGAGGATGTACCGGTGTAGAAGTAATCAGCTTGATTCCCCACCTTGTGCAGAAGTCTTGAGTTTTCTTCCTGATGAACTGAGAACCATTATCACAAACAATTTCTGAAGGGACTCCAAACCTGCTGATAATGTTTCTCTTCAAGAATGAAATCACTTCTTTATCTCTAATTTGAACGAAGGCTTCAGCTTCGATCCATTTTGATAAGTAATCAGTCAAAGCTAACATAAATACTTTACCCCCGGGTGCCTTAGGAAACTTTCCAACAATTTCCATTCCCCACTGCATGAAAGGGCCAAGGTGATAGTATAGGATGAAGTGGTTCGGCAGGTTGGTGCAAGATGTTGCTATGTCTCTGACAAGCATCACATTTCTGAACATAATTAATAGCATCCTGGCGCATAGTTGGCCAATAATATCATGTTCTCAATGCCTTGGAGGATAGTGACTTGCCCCCAGAATGATTACCACATTCACCTTCATGTAGCTCTCTTAAGACCTGTTCAGCTTGTTGTGGCTCTAGACACCTCATGTACAAACCTGTAAATGACTTACGAAAGAGTATATTATCGATTATATAAATCTAGATACCTTCATCCTGAAAGCTTTTGCATTTTTTACACCTTGTGGCACTGTTCCATCCTGCAGAAATGTTATTATGGGCAGTGTCCAAGATGCCTCTTCAATCGAGAAGCTAGCCGACGTATCAAGTTGGTCTTCAACTTGGTTTGTTTCTGATTGATCAATTGCAGGATGCAGGATGCAGGATGTGGATTATAGGTATGGCAGTGTTCAATATGCTCCTGCAACTTGATCCTAGGTTGGCCAATGCATCAGCTTCAGAATTCTCATCTCTTGGGATTTGTTGGAAAGTTAATTCTTCAAATTGTCCAGCCAAGGATTTAACATGCTGCAGATAACTTGACATCCTACTATGCTTAGCTGTATAAGATCCATTGAAGTGGTTAACCAACAACAAGGAATCACTATAAACATTGAGACATTTAACATTCAAACATAAAGCAGTGAGCAAACCCATGATGAGGGCTTCATATTCAGCCTCGTTATTGGTCGCCTTGAACTCACAAGCTATAGCTTGTGGAATCAGTTCTCCTTAGGGGGATCTCAAGACTATACCCAAACCTGTGCCCCTTATATTTGATGCTCCATCTGTAAAAAGTGTCCAAAAATCTAGGAGAGTCTGAACTTCAAGTTGTGGACATCGAGTTCAACTTCAGGTTGAAGGTTGGGACTGAAATCTGCCACAAAGTCAGCTAGGGCTTGTGACTTGATCGCAGTCCTTGCTTCATACTGAATATCATATGTACTAAGTTGCACAGACCATTTTGCCATCCTGCCTGACATCTCAAGTTTTCTCATCACGTTCCTGACAGGATAGTTAGTCCTCACAATAATAAGATAAACTTCAAAATAATGGCGCAACTTAATAGTAGCAGTTATTAAAGCAAGAACAAGTTTCTCAAGATGGGAGTACCTGGTTTCTGCATCTAAAAGAGACTTACTTACATAATAAACAGGGAGTTGTGTTCCATCTTGTTCTCTTGCCAAGACTGCGGACTGCATTTTCTGATACTGAGAGATACAGGTACAAAGCTTCAC
>JAOWBW010001460.1:0-60127 GCA_026119855.1 Campanula takesimana
CTTATGGTATGTACAATATTTATCAAGATTCATTTCAAAACCAAATGAAAGAATAACTTGATTAATCTTTAAATACCATTAATGAGAGTTTTACTTAAGTCCATAAATGGATTTCTTCATATAGATAGTTTTCCCAATGTTTCCATTAAGAAAAGTTCTTATATCCATTTGATGAAGCTTAAGACACAAATTGCTACTAGTGCCATAATGGTTCTAAAAGAGTTTTTAGAAGATACGGGAAATATTTCTTTCTTGATAATTAATGCATTTCTTATGAGTTGAAAAATTCTTTAGCAACTAGATGGGTCTTATATCTTTCAACATTACTTTTGTTGAATCCTTTTAGGTCTTAGAGACCCATTTATAGGTTTCACATCTTTAGGTAATGTAAAAGATCCCAAAAGTTGTTATCTTTCAAAGATTTCAACTCTTTATATATGGTATTAATCTACTATGAGAATTAGGACCATTAATGGCTTTATGGTAGATGAATGGCTCATCTCCCACTAAACCTATGTGTCCTTTATTTCTCGGTAAGATACATCTCATAATTATCCGGTATTGCAATCCTTCTTACTCTATTGTATCTCTTTAAGGGCACTTGGTTCTTTCTAATTTTGAGGTTGTTGAATTTCCTTCTTATGATCAACATTTTCATGTTGTTCAATATTTATAGGGAACCCATATTTATTTTGAATTACATGTTCTTCTTGAATATCAAGTACAAAATTTGAAACAATTGGAACTTATGGAAAAGTGAAGAAATGGATGCCTCTTCTATTCCAAATTCAAAATATTACACCTAATCTCCCACTAAATTCAACATCCTCAAAGAACCTAGCTTTTCTCGTTCAAAATGTTCAAATTTTGGGTTGTAAAGTTTATATATCTCCTAGATCTCTTGGCTTACCTCATGAATAACTACTAACAATCTTATGTCTAACTTTCCCTTAGTAGACTTATAAGGTCTACCCTTATGTTAGACAACCCATAAATGAAGATGATTTAAGGACGTGTTCCTTATTCGACCCAAAATTATAAAGGGTTTTTATTAGTAGCTTAGAGGGAGCTTTAATGAGAATAAGGGCTGCGGTTTTAATGTATCGCCCATAATGAGTGAGGTAAAAGAATCACAAAACATGCTTATTACCATTTCCTTAAGGATTTTATCATGTCTCTTGTGTACATCGTTCATGCTAGGCGTACCCGGCTTAATGTAGATGGAGACAATCCCACACTCTTCAAAATAGCGAGTAAAAAGGACCTAGACGTTCCCTTTAACAATCATTCCAACCATGATATACTCTATCATGATTGGACCTAATGTTCTTAATAGTCTTTCAAAGTTGATTTCCAACTTTGACCTCATAAGACTTGAAAACGTCCATAACTTGAGTCTTTGCATGAAGTAATAAATGCATCCATATTGAGAGTAGTCATTTAGAAACGTAATAACTATTGTTGACCTTTCCACGAAGGAATAATGAATGGCCCACAATTTTCATATGTATTAGTTTTAAAGACACTTGATACTCTCGAGAATACTATTCTTTTAATGTTTGTAAATTTCCTTTAAGGCATTTAATGCAAAAGTATTTTCCAAAATATCAAGTTTGTTCAAGATTTCCTTTAACATAAGCTTATTAATTTTCCTCTTGGAAATATGACCCAAACGCCTATGCCTTAAAATTTTACTTGATAACTTTTGCTTTCTAGTTTTGGTTTCATTATTTATGGGATTCATTTATTGTGTAAATAAGGTCAAGTGAATAAAGACTACTTGACAAAGTACTAGTACCATCAACATTGGAATAAAAATAAAAATCACTGTTGGGTATGCTTATTTTAAACCACTCCTATTACCTAGATTTGATTGATCCCATAACCTTATTTTACTCTTTGTGGTCTTTAGGATATATTGTAAGAAGTACTTGTACTTCATTTAGAATAGTCCATTTTTTAGTTTGTTAGGCTTATCAGATTAGGACCCTAAATTTTTCTAAGTCTGGAGATATGTGGCAAGTACTCAACCTACCGCATGAAGACATCTACCGCATGCTCCATGCTTGCCGCAAAAATCAACTTAACACATGCAAGACATCGACCGCATAATGCAAGCCTACCGCATGTCTCATTCGACCGCATGTAACCAGAGTTGAATAAACTCAAGTTTGGTTCTAACCTAACCATGGTCACACTTGTGTCCAAAACCTTGGTTAGTTTAGAACGTTGCAAATCAATTTCAAATTTGAATACAACTGTCATCATAGTACAGTTGGACCACCATGACTCTGCAACAAAATAACAACTAAGACTGAGCTCCAATTAGAATTCAACAGCTCATTGTCCTTCAACTTGGACCCCAAGTATTTCCAACGGCTAGTTTCTCCTTCAAGGCTATAAATAGTCCTTGTGTTCTCATTGAACTTACGCTGAGATTCTAAGAGAGAAATTGCTGTTGAAATTCTTGGTGATTGAAGATCGTATTCAAGATTTCCAGAATCCTTCGAATCTTCAAGCACTCAACCTTCAAGTCTTCAACAAATCTCCAGCAACCTTCAAGATCAAATCTCAAGCCTCTTACACAAGATTCATTAGGCTCTAAAATCATATAGATTCCAAAGAGCTTTTGATTCTTACACACACACTCACCCCGATTGATCAATCACATAGATTGAATCATTAGGGATACACTGGTCTAAGTCTAGGATTTGAACTTCATAGAAATAGGTGTTGATTCAATACTTCATCTCTGTAATCTGTACTCAAGTGAATCAAATATATACCTCATTCAAAAATCCAAGACTGGCCATCTTGGTAAAGGACGTAGATCTTTTAACAGATCGAACCTTTCCAAATCATTGTGTTCTTTACTTACTGCACTTTACATTTCTACAAATTCACTTATTTTCATCTTGTTCTTATTGTTCTTCATTTGTTCATATTAATCTTGTTTTTCGTTTAGTGTTTTGATCCTTTCAGATTTATGAACTGTTGTGAATTGTGTTTGTGTATCTACCTCATTGCCTAAGCTAAAATCTGACTAATTATCATTTGCCAAAAATCTCTAAGACACAAGTTTTCAATCTTTCAACCTACCTCACTCCTACCTACCGCATACACATCTACCGCACTACCTACCGCAAACCAATCTACCGCATTGAACTTATCAAAACCAACTCTTAACTTGTTTCAACGAAAACTTCCGCTGTGCATTTTATACTTGACCGCGTGGTTTTCATCTACCGCAAAATTCAGGTGTAAGCATAAAGGTTGAATTTTGAAAAAGGGTTGGAATTTTAAATAGGCTATTCACCCCCCCCCCCTCTAGCCACTTTTCATACCCCTGTTGTGTCTCTGGGACCAACAATCACATTTATAAAATTGAACAAAATAACCTTCTTTGTTCAATAGTGTGATAAATATCAAATTCTGTCTAAATGACGGTACAACAAATGTAGTATTTATACAAATATTACTATGTACTTTAACAATAACAAAATTCCCGATGCCTTGCACTTCAACCGGATCCTGGTTTCCATATAGATGAATCCTTTATCTTCTCCAGGACTTCGGTATTTCAGGCAATCCTACATAAACTTCCTTTATGTGAGTTGTCGTTCCAATATTCAACCACTATGTATATGTAGGAAATGAAACCAAATTACCCTTTATCACAAACAAAGACCAAATGACATACCTTTCTTAGCACGCCAAGCGTGATACTTAGGGCAGTCGTACTTCATGTGATTGAGGTCCTTGCAAAAGAAGCATTCTTCATGATCATTAGATGATCCCTTACGCTTCTTATTTCTTGCAACCGCAACATCCTCCCTTTTCTCTTTGTCCCATGAGAGGAGGTAGATGCCAAACGTTCCTCAAGCATATCAAGGAATATTTTAGCATCAATATCCTTGGAGATACCGGTCAAAATGGTCTTCGGGACAACTATATTCATGATCATTAGGCTCACACGATTGGAGCGTTTCCACTTCTCCTCATTTAAGCACTCTTCTTGAGTGCTTTCGATAGAGAGATGAAGAGAAAACGGCTCCCTTAATGCATAATCTATGTCCATATAGCCTAAGATCATCATCAATTTATTTTTCAAAATTTAAAATTAGTCCCATTAAGCATCGGTACGGTACTCATAGCAGTAATCACGGATGAAGCTATAAGTAAATCTGTTGGAATTTCGAGAACAAGAATGAATACAAAACATGTATAAGACACTACATAATGAAAAATGATTAATTATATCAACGAAATCCATCAACAAGACAATCAACATGACATCAAAACTAATATTTGGATTGCGAGTTGACTCATAAATGATTGCCTTAGGCAACAAGTAATTTGAACTTATATTTTAATAAATACTTAATCTTCCTTTGGGCCGACATAAGTACCTAAAATAACCTAATGTTCACTTTACTTGTTACCATATGAATGCCCAAGTTTAGTCAAATGTCAAGATCTTCTTTGAAAAATTCAAGCCATTCACATATCAACTTAAACATCCAACACTTTACAATTTTAGGGTTTAAATAACGTAAATCACTTAGGCGACAATATTATTTAAACAATGAATAAAATTGTCAAAGCATATAATTAATCAAGGCCTTAGGGTTTGAAAAAATGTATGTTTTGTTCCAAAGGGAAAAACAAAATTATACAGAAAATTTCAAAAAATCCAATTCTGATGAACAGTAGATGCACGGTCGAGCATATAAAAGTGCACGGCCGTGCATCAATTTACAGAAACATTGTTTTTCTCGGCGTAATGTGCACGACCGTGCTAAACATAAGGCACGACCGTGCCAAAATTAGCGGAAAAGACATGTTCTCACAGTACACTTTGCACGACCGTGCTAAAAAAGATGCACGACCGTGCCAAAATTATCCGAAAGTGCATGTTTTCACGGTACAATGAGCACGGCCGTGCTAAACCAGAGACACGACCGTGCCAAACGAACCGGTCCAACCGGATTAAACAAGACACCCGTTCGGACCAACACTATTCAGATGCACCGGTTCAAGGAAATGAATGCGCACGACCGTGTCAGACAAAGGGCACCGTGCCAGATTTTTTGCACTTCTGAATTTTTGCCTAAATTTTTCCCAAAATCAAATGAATTGCAAGTAGATCCACATGGTATGTACTTAAAACATAAAACCATGTTATTTAGGATAATCTTGCTTTTAAAATTAATGAAATCAAGTAAGTAGATCCACATGGTATACACAAAACATAAAACCATGTTATGAAGGGATAGTCAAACTTGAATCATTGAGTTTTAATGAACAAAACTTTCAAACTATTTTCTTAATTTTAGATGAAGATTATCAGTACTCTATGAATGAATTAGAGTCCCTAATCATCATCAAATCTTTATGATTCAACAGGAAAAAAATGAATCAATTAAAGCATAAAGCTTTCTTAAAAGAACTCAAACTCAAACTAAATAATGAGCGGGCTCTGATACCAATTGTTGGAACAATTTAACCCTGAATGACATACTCATATTTAGAAGAAGAATGAGGAAGGAGATGAAGGCGGAAGCGATGATTACCTGTTGAATCCATATTGATAACTTGAAGGGAGAACTTTAGATGAAGAAGAGAATGTAGGGAAAATATAGATCTTCTAAGTGATAGTGACTTCTTAATCTCTCAAGTACTTCCAATAATGTGAAGAGAATTTAAGAGAAATAACAAGAATCAATCATTGTTTCTAGGCTTGATGGAAGGGCCTTTAAATAGGAAACATGGTGTCACTTCACCTAAGGACTACACCCTTTCAAGAAGCTTAGTGATATTATATTACCCTTTTGCCCATCACAATTAGGTAATTATATATCCAGGAATTCTACACATTTTATTATCAACTATACTTTATAAATTAACATTATAATCATAATTTTATGTATGGAAGTCTAAATGACTTGTGTTGCAAGCCATGTCCCAACACCTCTCTCCCGACGTATCAGTTTCTCAATATGGAAACCCCTCAAATTTCCACCAAAATCTTAGCCATATCCCTTTAACTGCTCCCATCTTCTCCATCTTCAATCCCCATCTTCATCATCTTCTCTAAACCCTTGTTTTCATCCAAATGAAAAGCCTAAAATTAAACACTTGTTATACAGATTTGAGCTTTCTGTTTTGAGATCTGATTTCCATGGACTTGTTGATTTGAATTTTTGGTGATTTAAGTTTTGGGAATTTTTTATTAAAATTTTCTTGATGAAATCTTAATTTTGGTTGATATAATTTCTGTAAATGGGTGGTGTATAGTTTGAAATTGGAATTGAGATTGTGAAATTGGGGGTTTCTTTTAATGGTGATGGCTGGTGTGGTGTTATAGTGGGGGCGGTGGTGGGTTGAAGTCTATGGTTGAAGATGAAGAAGCAGGTTGAATAGGTGTGTATTTAACGGGGCTGGTTCTTTTTTTGACGGGTGTTAGTGTACTTAACGGATTTTAGTTTTCTTCTTATGTGGCTTGCTGACTAGGATGCCACAATAACATTCTCGTTAAGTTTTTCAACGCCGTTAGGGTGTAAAATAGTATATTGCATTATTTGTAAAAATATGTGAAAGTACATATGATTAAGAAATCACAAAGTAGTACATTTGACGCATGAACCAAATGGTTGGTATTTGACAGTCTCGATAAAGTCAGTCCACTTCTACAGATCGTATCTTCTAGTTCGTTCAGCCAAAAATTACAAGCAATATACCATTGGAAAGGTCTCTGAGTGTAGTTTCTAGAGCATCTTTCAGATTGGCATTTGGATTTTTCTAGAGAATGTTATGACAGTTTTACCAAAAGACAGTCCTAGAGGCATATACATCCGAATTTTGACTGACTTCTAAAGTTTTATGAATCTTGGAATAAATAATCTATCTTATCTATAAGTCATTAATTATAAGGTTTATCTCTTATGTATTTAGATGATTTCTAAGCTTGGAAGGATGTTCCAAGTTAAGTATAAATACCCTACAAATTGTATTGTAAGGGGTTGAATTTGAGTTTATAAAATATAAGATTGTGCTTTGTGTCTTCTTTCTTGTTGTCATCTCTTTAGTGGATTCCATTGAGCATCGAACAACACCCAACTCTGTATCCTTTTGGTGGATTCCAAATGTGGTGAGTTGTTTTATGCCCTGTATCTTCAAGGTGGATTCCTTGAAGTGGTGAGCATATATATCCTTGCTGTCTCTTCTCTTTAATTTTTCTTTTTCGTTGCGTTTTCCCCATATCAACATTGCACTCAATGTTAAAAAAAGTGAAAGTACGTTGCATGGGTTAGTCGTTTGGCCATATCAATATAGTATATACATACATATATATATACATATATATATATATATATATATATATATATATATATATACACACACGTGCATATATATACACCTCAGAACCCGAAGCTGTAGCAGATTTGAGTCACTAATACACCTAACTGTTGTGCATTCTAACTACACACACTTAAATAGGGTGGAGTTTATTTTTTAAAGTGTTAAATCCTGAAATATGAAATCACATCTGAATTGATAATTATGAGATACCATCTGAAAACTGATTTCTGAATTTTACTCAAGTTCTTTGATTATTCGTTTGAATTCATAAGTGGAATTATGATTATGTCATTGAATATAGTAAACATATGACTTAAATCGTTGTTGATGCAGTGTTTGAGTTGAGTATTTTTGAAATTACAAGTTTATGAAATGATTATATATATAGAAAAAAATTATTAACAGATAAATAAGTCTTCATTTTAAGCCTACAAGTAGACATTCATAGGCTTTCAAATCTGAATTGGAAAAAAAAAAAAACGTTAATTTGAAAAGACAAAAACTTATGTGAGACAGTCTCACACGTGAGACGGATCTCGTTAAGAGAATTAATGGTTTGACCCCATATGTGCAGGGCGGGTCAAACCCATTTTCTCTATCATCAAGAATTGTCTCATGCACTTCTACATCCAGCATTCCTAAGGCTGGAACAATTGAGGTTGATCCAGGAGATGTCGGAAAGGTCTCGGGCAGAAATCAGAGGATATTGAAGCCCCATTCACCACTGTAACCCGCAAAAAGAAGTCCACCAATTCAAATACAGTAGTTGCTGCAAAAGTTGTTGTACTAGCAAAGCTCAATGGGGATAAACATATTTTAAAAGATAGAGGGAGCACGACTGTCCTTCCAACGTCTCTATAAAGATCGTTTGTTAGAATGTGAGGGCTTTAACTCACCCCTCAAACATTCGGAGGCTTCCCTCCTTGTTCGGGAACTTTCTTTAGATGTGTTGGGAATTCTGGAATCCAAATCCACTTCTACGATTTTTGATAAGTTTGCTAAGTACAATCTGCTTGGTTGGGAGTACTTTAGCAACATTGATGTCATTGCGGGTGGACGCATTGCTGTCTTTTGGAACTCATCTCGGGTCTCTCTTGATGTCATTGAGTCCCATCCGCAGGTCTTACACACTGTTATTACCTGCTTAATAAGTGGTCGTTCTTGTTTTATAAGTTTTGTTTACGACCTTCACTCTATTATGCACCGTAGGGCCCTTTGGTCCAATCTTTTTGCTAGTAAATCAAGGATTCATATTCCTTGGATTTTGTTGGGTGATTTTAATTCTGTCTTAAAGTCAAGTGAGAGGCATTTTGGTGCTGATGTTACCCCTTATGAAGTAAGGGATTTTGATAATTGTTGTGCAAAAATGGGGCTTGTTGATCTCCCTTTTGCAGGTTCTTATTTCACTTGGACAAACCTTAGTGTTTGGTCCAAGTTGGACCGTGCCTTGGTTGATCATGGTTGGCTTATTTCTGATTTCCTGACCCGTGTCGAATTTTTTCAACCTGGGACTTCAGATCATTCACCATGCTTTGTGTCTTTATTTGATATTGATAATCTGGGGAAGCGGCCTTGGAGATTCTCTAATATGCTTACTTTGCACCCGGATTTCTGTCAAGTTTTGCGAGATAACATAGGCAGCAGTTTGGGCACTTCTCAGTTCATTATGTGCAAGGTTCTAAAGGGTCTTAAGCATGCCCTAAAAACCCTAAACAACCTGCACTTTTCCCATATTTCTGCTCGTGCCCAGAATGCAAAAAATCTGCTTAAGGAGAAGCATGCCTATTTCCATGATAATCCAACCGATCTTGATGTCTGTAGGGCCCTTCCCGCTTTGAGAAAATCTTCCCTTTTTTTAGCTAACGCGGAAAAGCTGTTCTTGCAGCAAAAAGCCAAAGGTGTTTACCTTTTGAATGGTGATAAATGTACCAAATTTTTTCATGCCTCAGTTAAAAGAAATGCTAAGAAAAATTTCATTACCTCGGTTTCTCAGAGCAATGGATCTACTACTAGCTGCATCTCTGAGGTTGCAAAAGAATTCACATATTTTTTAAGGCTCTCATGGGGACTCCCATTTCTGTCCAAACGTTGGATCTTGACATTCTTCACTCTGGTCCCAGCCTTGCTGATTCTAGATGGGCTGGTTTGACAAAAGAGGTCACAGAAGAAGAAATCTAGGCTGCTCTTTGCAGCATCGGTGATGATAAATCAGCGGGATCCGATGGGTTCTCTTCCAAATTCTTTAAGGCCAGCTGGGAGATTACGGGTCCGTTTGTTATTGCAGCAGTTAAGGAATTCTTTGTGTCGGTCAGGATTTTAAAAGAGCTCAATCATGCCATCATTGCTCTTGCGCCAAAAAAATAAAACGCGCAATCCGTCCGCGACTTCAGGCCTATTTCCTGCTGCAAAGTAGTATACAAGCTGATTTCTAAAATCTTGGCCAACCTTCTTGCTCCTTGCTTGGATTCCATTATTGATCAAGCTCAAGCAGCCTTTATCAAAGGGCGGAGCATGGTTGAGAATATTCACCTTATGCAAGAGCTGCTCCGGGGCTATCATAGGAAACGGACCTCTCCCCGTTGCACCATCAAGATTGACTTAACCAAGGCTTTTGATTCAGTTTCTTGGGATTTTCTACGGGAGGTCCTCAAAGGTATGAACTTTCCACCAACCTTTGTTAATTGGGTCATGTAATGTGTTACATCTACCTCATTTTCAATATCTATAAATGGCGGTTTACATGATTTTTTCATCAGTAAGCGTGGTTCGAGGCAAGGAGATCCTCTTTCTCCCTATTTGTTTGTGATTTGTATAGAGTATCTCTCTAGATTAATTAACAAGAAGACGGCTAATTCTGAGTTTAATTTTCATCCCAAATGTGGCCCTCTAAAGATTACTCATATTGCTTTCGATGATGACCTTATGTTATTATCTAGAGGGGATGAAATTTCAATCAGAATTCTTTTGGATTATCTGAAGGACTTCGGGGCTGTTTCGGGCCTTCATATGAATATCCAAAAATCAGATATATTTCTTGCGGGCATTTGTGAAACAAGGCAGCATCTATACTTGAATTTTATGGGCTTTCTTTGGGCAAAATGCCTTTCCGTTACTTGGGCATTCCCCTTGCAGCAGAAAAACTCAAATCTGTCTTCTACGAGCCATTGATCGATAAGATTCGTAAGAACATAAATGGTTGGAGCAGCAATACTCTTTCATTCACAGGGCGTATAGAGCTAGTCAAATTTGTTCTTCAAGGCATTGACTGTTTTTGGCTATCTATTATGCCCGTCCCAGCCCATATCCGCTTGAAGTTGGTGCAGATTTGTCGCATCTTCCTTTGGGGCTATGGTTTTTCTAGTGTTTCATGGGACAAAATCTGTCGTCCTAAATCTGATGGAGGCCTTGGGCTTCGAGATCTTAATACTTGGAATCGTTCCTTGCTTGCCAAAGCGCTTTGGAACATTCATGCCAAGAAAGACACCCTTTGGAACAAATGGATGCATCATTATTATCTTCGGAATTGCTCTATTTGGGATTGCCAGTTAAGACTAGTGACTCCCCTCTAGTAAAAAATATGCTGCTCATCCGGGACAACCTTGTTATTAAATGTGGAGCAAAAATTTCAATCTCTTGTTCAGTTTGAAAGACAGATTTGTAAATAGAACGATTCATGTAAAAACAACTTTTTAGGCTATATTCAGATCTCAATTAAACGTTCTTAGATGGAACTGCAGTTTATGTACCTGCTGTCGATTTGACCGACTTTGAAACATCCAAAGCAATTTGTTCTTGTTTTGTCTTACAAAAACCGTAATTGCCCGATTTTTTATTTGTTTTTGTCTTACGAGACAAGAATCAAATCCGAATTAGCAGATTTTTCGACCCTACGCCCATCCGTTTATAAAAAATTACGAACAATTGATTATGTATCAAGCCATAAGGATTTCATTGGATCATAAATTTTTCCTATATATTCTATACCATAAATGTTATATGCAAGCAACCAGATGCACATATGCCATGTCTTACATCATACCCTACGGGGCTGAAGGAGTACAAGGCGCTACGGGGCTGAAGTAGTATAAGGCCCTACGGGCTGAAGGAGTACAAGGCCCTACAGCGTTGAAGTAGTACAAGGCCTCCCTACGGGGCTGAAGTAGTACAAGGCCCTACGGGGCTGTAGTACAAGGCCCCGACCGAAGCTGCTGCAATTCAGGATTCTTGGCTTGCTAAGCCTTGTAACAGTCGCACCAAGGTGGCCTATGATTTTTTCCGAGCTCCGGGGCAGAAGTTGGTTGGGCAGCAGCTATTTGGGGTCCCTCTATCCTTCCCAAGCATTCATTCACCCTTTGGCTTTGTGCCTTAGGTCGAATGAAAACCAAAGATCACCTCAGTTTTTTGGAAACAGGTGCAACTTGTATATTCTGCAATTGCAATCTCGAGTCTCTCCAACACCTATATTTCGAGTGCCCTTTTGTTTCCAGATTTGGGCAGTTATCAAGACTTGGGTTGGCAATCATCGACATATGTCGACTTTTAAAAGTGCTCTCAAATGGATGCGTAAAGAAGTAAAAGGGAATAGTTGGCAAGCTAGAAGCAAGCGGGCTGCCTTTGCCTCTACAGTTTATCACTTATGGACTGCCCGGAATAGATTTATCTTTGAGGGTGAAGCTTTCTCTTCTGATATCATTATTCGAAAAATCAAAACACAAGTATACAAGATTATTTTTTCCTTGTATCCTAGTGTTTTGACTCTTTTTGACTAGTTAGCTATTAACTCTAGTTAGAGTTTCTTTTGTTTTTCCGGTTGCATCCGGTTTAGGACTTGCACTTGTCCATTGATCGAGGTGAGGACCATTCATGTGGCTGCCCCCTTTTCTGTTTAGAGCCCGGGTATGCCTGTGAGTCTTTTGTACAGTTTTGATCTACTACCTCCGTTTTATGTGAATTGAGAAAAAAAAAAAAAAACAATAATTAAGAGAAAGTAGTGAATGTGTGGTGGAAAATGAAGAGAAAGAATGAGTGGGGTAAATAGTAGAGTTGGTTGGATAAAATGAGTGGTGGAAAATGAAGAGATAGAATTAGTGGAGTTAAATGGGTGGGGTTGAGTGAATATAAAATATTAAAAAGTTTGTCATTTTGGGTAGTCTCAATTGAGAGTCTCAATTCACATGAAACGGATGGAGTATATATATATATTTTCTTTACCCAAAAAAAAAAAAGAATTGTCTCATGTGTGAAACAGTTTCTCACACAAAACTTCCTCATTTAAAATATCTGAATGAATAAGTGTTAAAAAGCAAATAAATGCTAAAAATAAGATATAAAAAAAAAAAAAACGAGTAGCCACCCCCACCCCCAAAATACGCCCCTGGCTGCACCATCCCCGCAAAATCCCTCATGCAAAAAAGCCTACACCCTTTCTCCCTTTTAAGTCCTTCGCACATAAACACACACACACACACAATTACATGTTACAATCCCCTCCTTAAGTCCACCTGAATTCCTGGATCATCTTCCAAATCGATTATTCCTCCATTCCCTTAATTAATTAATTCCCATTTCTTCCTTTCTCAAATTCTCTCGACCCACTTCCAGAAAAATCACAATAGTATTAATTCCTAATTATTTACGTACACAAAAACGAAGCAGATCATTTATATATATATATAGATCGGAGAATGGTCCCGGCCGGAGGTAATTGGAAACTTGTAACGTCGAGGTTTTCGGTTATGGATCCGATTCGGTATATGTTAAGTGAGCAACGTTTGGTTTTCGTTTTGATCGGAATCGCCGTTGCAGCGGTGGCTTTTAACGTCGTTCCTTTTACGCCGTCGTCGTCGTCGATTGAACAGATCTCTGAGTCGATTCACTCGGTTGCCGCGTCGACTCATGTGCCTCGCCGGATTGCGTATGAGCTTCATAACAGCGACGGCCTGGGATTGGGCCATATTAATGCAGGTATAGTAACGAATTTTCTTCTTTTAAGACTTTTATTTTGTTAATTTACCTGTTTTTATTATTCCATTTATTATTATTATTATTATTATTATTATTATTATTATTATTATTATTATTATTATTATCTTTTGAAAGCATTTATTATTGCTTTTGAAATTTGATTTTTGATTATCTGTTGCATAATTGACTAATTCACATTGCATCTTTGCACGTTTGATTTGGTGAGCTGACTTTTTTTTTTTTTTTTTTTTTGTTATTGAAATTTCACTGTTATGAAAATAAAATAGTCATTGATAACATTTTCAAGAAGATGTTGTAGTTTGTGCATCATTACTTGTACATTAATTCATATAAATATCTTTATTTATTTATTTATTCATTTCTTCAATTAGATTCTAGAGAATTGTCCCCCTATTTCATTTTGAAAATAAGTTTTAGTAATCGACAATAATATATTTTGTTAATCAATTTAGTTTATTTCAATCTCGTCTTTCTATTTTCCTAACGTGAGAAAAACTTGTTTACACTTGCTTTAGTGTAAAACTTGTTTTCATCGCTCAATGTAAAACAAAATTACTAAAACCCTACATGACATTGTGTTATTCATTCTTTCGAAGAAAAGAAAATTGTGTTATTTATTTGATTTAAAAATAGTTTTAATTTAATTTTTTGGCCAACTTTGTTAAATTTTGAGAAAAGGATTATGAAAATTTATTTATCTTCATAATAAAGTTTAGATATGTTACAAGGATAATTGAAGAAATGATAAAAATAAAATAAAATAAAGATTTTTGTAAAAGTCAATTCAAATTGACTAAAAAAAAGTGAAAGTGAGATTATTTTTTTAAGGACAGTGATGTATTGATTGGGTATTGGAAATAAGTATATTCTACATAATGCATGTGTTAATTTGATTGTGTAGCTCTTCCTTTCTTGGTAAAGAAATGAATTTTGGCAAATCCCAACTGATGATTTGGTTCCTTTTTTTTTTTTTTAATAGAGAATTTGTATTTGGTTTCTGAATAAGTATTTATTCCTCTATTCCTCTTAAAGAATCCCAAACATTCTTCTTTAAAGTTTACTGCCTCCGTCTCATACTTATCGCTAGACCATACTTGAACTTTAACATTTTATGCCAAACTATTAATCTCTATAAAAAATAAAAAATGGTTATTGATAATGTTTTCATTGGTGATTTAATAACTATTTTTAATTTTTTATGGAGATTAATATTTTAGTCAAAGTTCAAATGGGTCAACGAAAAGTCCCGATAAATATGGGACGGAGGGAGTATTTTTTAATTTTTTTTTAATATATAGCAAGACTAACAAAATTACTACAACCTTTCAAAACATAATAAAAATGGATGCAGGTGGGAAGATTCCATTGGGTTGAAATCAAAGAGCTTGAGAGTACTGGTAACAGGTGGGGCCGGTTTCGTAGGGAGCCACCTTGTGGACCGTCTGATGGCACGTGGGGACAGCGTGCTTGTGGTAGACAATTTTTTCACGGGTAGAAAAGAGAACCTAATGCACCATCTAAGGAACCCACGGTTCGAGCTCATCAGACATGATGTGGTCGAGCCCATTTTGTTGGAGGTTGATCAGATTTACCATCTCGCTTGTCCTGCTTCCCCTGTTCATTACAAGTTCAACCCTGTCAAGACCATCATATCCTTTTTCCTTTGCTTGTGATTGTTGAGATTTTGATTACAGTTTCGAACTGTGAGATGAATAGTCGAGATGAATTGAGCGGTATATAGATTCTAGTAATAAAACTCAATTACCTCGGTCATCCATCTTGCAAAGTAGAAGATGCGAGCAAATCTCGCTCGTTAAAAAGCAGTTGTAATTAAGTCTTAAAAAACAACAATTTTCTTAACGGTAAGAAAATTTGGTTTTGAAAAAAATGATTTTTAGGGTTGGAAAATGTTACTACACCCTCTATTACTTTGCGTGTTTCACCGGAGATTTTAGCTGAAAGACTGTCAGTTTTAGTTTTAACTGAAAGACAAACAATTTTAACTAGTAAAATGCATGGGAACCAACAATTTACGACATAAATTTGTCTGATAGTAAGGTTACAGTTAATTTACTGTCAGTTTTAATGCCCTAAAAGAAATTTTTTCTATTGTTTTAAAAAGCTCATTTTTACAAGATTTTGTAGTAGTTCCAAGTACCCTCCTTTACATAACATAGTTGGTCATAAAATACAAAATGTAGTGCTCAAAAATTTGATTTTAAGTTCTTTTTTGATTTATTAAAAAAATTGTCAAATTTTTTAAAGTAACAGTATATTTTTTTTGAGGTAGTTATTCATGTGAGAATAACGTTGATTTTTGTGATGCTCGGACTCTCCAAGTTACCTCGCCGTTTCCGTGTCGACAGGACACGAAGTGGGTGTGGGTGTGGGTGTGGGTACGGGTGTGGCTATTTTACACTACATTTGGTGTAAAATCTTAGAATTTTGAAAGATCCGACACTCGGATCCGTATCCGAGTCCGAGCATCATAGGTTGATTTTGATAAAATATGGATTTTGGGCAAGATTGTTTTTGAAATTATGTTTTTGGGAAGTCCTTGATTGTTGAAGAGATGGGTTTGTTCACAAGACAAATGTGGTGGGAACGTTAAATATGCTAGGATTGGCAAAAAGAGTTGGGGCAAGGTTCTTGCTAACAAGCACAAGCGAGGTGTATGGTGATCCCCTACAACATCCCCAGGTCGAGACTTATTGGGGCAATGTCAACCCTATTGGTAAATTAAATTAAATTACTCTTTATTATATATTCTACTCTTACTCTTGCGTATTAATTTCTTGTCATTATTAAAACAGTCGCTTAATAATAAAAATCAAGTCTCACAATGTATGAGATTTAAGGTTTGATCCATGCAGTGGCGTATCCAGGATTTGAGGTGAGGGTGTGCATTTTTTTTTGGGTCCGGTCAGGTCGGCTTAAAACTTTAAATGAAAAAAAAATTAAAATCACACTATAAAAATGCACCAAGAAGGACATCGGGCATAAGAATACTATACTTGTATTATGTTTAACACTATGCACCCCTCTTTTTTCAAAAATAATAACTTACACCCCTAAATTTTTTTTTTTTTATAACTACTCGGTAATTTTTTTTTGGAAAATCCAGGGTGTGCAGCTGCCCACCCTGGTCACACACTGGATCCGCCCCTGGATCCATGTCCCTGCCTCCTGTCTGTGACTTTGTGAAAAAAACAAGCATTCTTGTTAAAATGGTTTAAATGGCCGCAAAAGTTTCTAAAAACCATTTTTTTTCTTTCTAAATGACTGTAAAAAAAAACACAGTTCTAAAATATATGTCTTTCTATTTTTTGCTTAAGTTGTAAACATGGATACGTTGAAAATGTAAGTTTATCAGTTAAAAACACAGTTGGACATAGGATCAGACGAGAGTTTTAACTAAACCGATGTTTTTAAATGTTTGGAAGTTGTAAAATTATTAAAAAACAATTTATTGTTCTAGTGATGAAAAAAATGATTTTTTTAAAGCTCAAATCATCATATTAAGGTTACTATATTAATAATATATTATCAATTTTCTGATTATATTATCCACTAAGATTTAAAGTAATTTTCTTTTAACGTGGGACTCTTGACTTGGTTTTGAGGGAAACTAGTTCCTCCATAATTTATAAAAAGTCATGTTTTTTTAACCCTTCTTAAACCCTAAAAGGCCTAAACTCTAAACCTTAAACCCTAAACCCTAAACTTTAACCCCTATAAAAACAAGACTTTTTATAACTTATGGAGAAACTAGTTTCCCCAAAAATTTTCTCGGGGCTCTTTTGTAAACGCCCTGGGCAGAAAGTTAAAAAGTGTACTATGGAGTTGAATGTGAAAAAGGTTTAGATACGGCAGGCCCCACTTATCAATCTACTTTCGTTACACGTGATAGGTAGTACCATGTGGCATGGCATGTCTACATGTGCCATACTCTTTGTCACAACTTTTGCATACCTTCACACTAACTCAACTCATCAAAAATGAATACTCTCCCCGTCCCAAACTTATTGATATTAAAAATAAGTGCACAGTGATTAAAAACATATATTAGAAAAGTAAATATTGTGAGCGAATTAGAGAGAGAAAATAAGTTAGTGTTTGTTACGAATGAGTAGGAGAGAGAAAATTAAACATTTTGAGTAAGTAACAATAAGTATGAGATACCCAAAATGGAAATAATTAGCGATAAGTTTTTTTTGAAGGAAATAATTAGCGATAAGTTTGGGATGTAGTGAATATTTAATTTTTATTTTTACTTTTTATGACTTTTAGTAGTGAAGTTGTATGAAAAAGGGTAAATTACAAAATAGGACCTAAAGTCCTCGGAGTGGTGCCAGTTTGGGCGCTGACGTGCAAATTAGCGAATAGGGCCTGAATTGGCCTTGACTTGTCACTTTGTTAGCAGAATGGGGTTTTTTAATGGATTTCGTTAGAAAAGTTATTTAAGTCACATGTGATTTGCATGTGATTGACGAAATTGATCAATTTGAAATGAGAATTAGTTTTTAAGGGGTTAAATGTAAATACTTAAACTTTAAGTCTCTCAAGTTTTAAATTAAAATTTTGAAATAAAATAATATATTTATATTTTATTATTTTTAAATATCATAAATAAATTACTTTTGACAAAATAATTTTGACAATTTATATTTATATTGAAATTTTAAAATAAAACAACCAAATTATGCAATTTCTTTGGATTTTTTTTCTTCCAAATTTACATTTCTGCTTCCAACCTCCATATTCGCCATCTCTCTCGTCTCAAAACACCATCGACCACCATCTCCATCAATTTAAATGGACAAAACTTATCAGTTTTCTTTGAAAAAAATATTCTTGAAAGGAAATGATATTTATTTAAATTTCCAAAATTATCAAATTTCTTTAGAATTTAAAATATTTTTATTTAGATCCTAACAAAAAATTCATCAAAAAAATTATTTATTTATGTTTATAAAAAATTAAATCAAAAATTTAATATATTAGTTATTTTATTTTAAGTTTTGAATTTAAAATTTGAAAACTTATATTTTGAAACTTTAAGTTTAAGTATTTACATTTAACTCTTTAAGAACTAATTCTAATTTCAAATTGACTCATTTCGTCAACCACGTGCAAATCACATGTGACTTAACTAACTTTTCTAACAAAAACCGTTAAAAAGCCCCATTCTGCAACGATAGTGTCAAGTCAAGCCCTATTTCGCTAAATTTTGCACGCCAGGCCCCAAACTGGCACCACTCCGACGACTTTAAGCCCTATTTTGTAATTTACCCTAAAAATATTGTTATCTACTCTCTAAACTTCTAATTTTAAAAGTATATAACAGATAATGATTTTTTTTTGATAAAAGACATTTAGAACAAACTTTATTGCGAAAAAGTCACATTTTAAAATATTTTGTTCTAAAAGTTGTCATTTATTTTGAAACGGAAAGAGAATAATTTTTGTAATTAGATAGCTGAAATGTGTGAGAATATGTCAGACAACTCAATTTATTTATGTTTAAACTTTGGAAATGTATAGTAAATTTCAACCTGAAATTTATTTTGTTCTTCGAAATCCAAATTTAAGATTTAAATTTGATTTGTCAAACACACTCTTAGCTTACAAGTTTTTCTTCAATGTCTGTTATACAAAGTTAATCATATTAATCCCTCCGTCCTAATTTAACGTTTCTATTTTGACTTTGCATAAGAAAAAGTAAATATTGTGTATAAAAAGCAAAATATGAGAGAGAAAGTAGTTTTGTTGTGAGAATGATATGTGGGTACCCATTATCCATTTTAAGTAGTATAGTAAAATAAAAACCTTAAATTGAGACCGACTGGAGTACTTTTTTTTTGTTTTTTTTGTTGTCATCATGTGTCAAAATCAAATCTTTTGACCAGATTAGGATTGAAACCTGAAATCCTTCTTCTCATAATAACATAACTATTCAACCAGTGATGTGAAAATTGATATGCAATCAATTACATCTACATGTTTTTTTAAGAATGAATTTTTCAAGTAAACAAATGTAAATATGATGCAAACTTTCTTATGCTATAGCTATGAGCCTATGTCCATGGAGGGTCTCTGATGAACATGGAAACATATTCTAAGAGATAAATTCTCACCAGTCACCACTTTATTATTTGCAGGATACTGACACTTAGTTTGTACTAATTCCGTCTCAAAATGAACGTTAATTCTTTTTTGTTAATATGACAACGATACATTGCCATTGGGACGGACGACCTTTCCTATGCTAAACAAGATCTGTGATTTGGGTTTGAATGATCAGGTGTTAGGAGTTGTTACGATGAGGGGAAGCGCACAGCTGAGACATTAACTATGGACTACCACAGAGGACTCAACATTGAGGTTCTTCACTCATTCCTCTTCTTTTCTCTGAATTTTCTCTTAGTCCGTCCGATATAAATGTCGTGTTTCTAAATAAGGAAAGAAACTTAGTGTAAGTTTATCATTGTATAAGCAATTTACAAACTAGTAAAGCGTTGACAACTTAAATGCGACCATTTGACATTTTTTTAGGGGCGTAGGGAGTAACATTTTCTTGTTCATAATGTGTGCGCTTTTTTGTTTGTGCAATTTTTTTCTCACAGGTTAGAATTGCTAGAATTTTCAACACTTATGACCACGTATGTGCATTGATGATGGGCGTGTTGTTAGCAACTTTGTTGCTCAGGTGCGTTTGTTTAATTGATTTTTCTCTTTTAATATTGCTAGTAATTTATGATTATGCATTAGTATATGGCTATATGCTATGTCATGTGTATCACACTCCCTCTCTCCCGAAAAAACTGTTCCGTTTAATTTTTTACAGTCCACAAATAAACTTTGATCAAACATTGATGTCGACTGAATCATCTTAGTAAAATTTCAGAAATTCTAATCGATAAATCATTAAGTGGTTTATCAATAACAATTTTGAGAATTTCATTGTGATTATTAGATTGATACAATGTTTGGTCAAAGTTAACGTGAGTTGACCATAAAAATTCAAATGAGATAAATTTTGTGGACGGAAGGAGTACCATTTTGAAGTTTCTTAAATGGGATTTCATGTAACCAAACAGGCCCTAAGGAAGGAACCAATGACAGTTTATGGAGATGGGAAGCAAACAAGGAGTTTCCAATATGTTTCAGACTTGGTTAGTCATCTTTACTCTGTTTTAATGTGTTTCTTCTTCTTTTTATATCTTTTACTTAAATTTTCCCAAGATATTGTTCTCTAACTTCTACAAGTGCTCTGTAATTTTGGGTGCCATAAGTTGCATAAGCTTTATATAGAGAATTACATTCATTACTATCATTAATAAAATAATACTCCCTCTGTCCCGGAAAGTTAATCCCTCTTTATTCGTTGTTATTATGATTGAACTTCGAGCAACAATTTAGGCTACTTTAATTATCTTAATAAAAATTTATAACTTCTTATTGATTCACCATTATAAATACTATCGATACCAATTTTTCTACTCTCATTAATATAGTCAAAAGTATCCTAAAGTATTGGTCAAATTTCATTCGTTATAACAACGGGAAAAAAAAGACTAACTTTCCGGGACAGAGAAAGTATTTCAGAAGGGAAGAGAAACGAAAAGAAAAGGTAGCAGCTTGTAATTATAGAGCAATGATATGTACACAATATGCTCACAAAATTTTAGTTGACAATCATTGATTGGTATTGAAATGATTATATACTTAGGTTCACATAATACATGTACAATTAACAACTATTACCAAGTATTTTACGAGCAAGATTCTGTCTCTCTAACATTATGATATGTGAACTTGTTCAGATGTTCAAATTTGTGATAATGTTTGATGTGACAGAGGGGGGGGGGGGGGGGTTAGGTTGTTGGTTGTTGGGTGAATTTTCTTGCAACCTTGCCAACCCATGTTCAAAATGATAGTACAATGATTCATGGTGATGGTTAAAATTGACAAGAGATATGTTTGTGTTTTGTATGTGTGATTTTGAATAGGTTGAAGGCCTAATGAGGTTGATGGAAGGAGACCATGTGGGACCTTTCAATCTTGGCAACCCTGGTGAATTCACCATGCTTGAACTTGCTAAGGTACTTCTAACCATTTTACCTCTTCATATTATCATCAATTTTCTCACCTCTTCATTGCCAAGTGGTCAATATAATGACTACGGGACTAAAGCTTTATTGTTGTTATATACTCCCCCCGTCCCATTTTAAGAGTCAAAAAATGGGTGAGTTCAAGAATTAAGAAAAAAGTGATGTGTTGTGAGTGTTGATAGTTGGATAGGAGAGAGAAAGTGGGGTAGAGAAGAGTTAGTAGATAATTGTTGTGAGTATGACATGTGGGACCCGCTTTCCATTTTATGATTTTGACTCTTAAAATGGGACGCACTTTTAAGAAATTTATGACTCTTAAAATGGGACGGAGGGAGTATTCGCATCAATTTTGATCTAGTACAGTTCGGAATAAAAGCGTTAGTTTTATACTACTTTAAAATCCCATTGGAACATTGTCGTTGATCTATTGATCATTTCATTCACCCATTTCCACTTACGCGTATTTGTATATATATAGACATAGATACAAATACATGACTGAGGCATGTGCAGTCTGATTGCATAGAAGTCAGTTTTATACTACTATAAAATATAACTCATCTACTATAAAAATCTGACTGTTGTATAGTCACACTGCATGAATCCGATATCCATAAATATACATTTAGATATAGATGGACATAGGTGCCAGATAATTTGAGGCATTCCTACACATGATAAATGATATACATACCAATTCAAGATTCATCTATAGACAATATCTATGATCACCCTGATTATGAACCTTAGCAGCAAATTTGTGGGTTTGTGTATATATGCAGGTGGTGCAAGAAACAATTGACCCGAATGCAAAGATAGAATTCAGACCGAACACGGAAGACGATCCACACAAGCGAAAGCCAGACATTTCAAAGGCGAAAGAGCTTCTCGGGTGGCAACCAAAGGTGTCTCTCAGGGAAGGCCTACCCCTTATGGTTTCTGACTTCCGAGAGCGCATTTTCGGTGACCAGAAAGTTTCTGGTGGTGGTGATAACTTGTCCTCAGTTTAGCTTCACATTTTAATGTTAATTTTTGGTTTTTAAAAATGAACTAGGAAGAACACAAAATACTAAGATAAATAAAGGAAGAAATAAGAGATGTCACTCTTATTAATTAAGAGTGAGTTTCTTGGTCTCTATTCTTCCTTGAATAATAACTTTTGACATTTTTTTGGGGGGTTTTGGAAAGTGGTAGAGGCATTTGATTATGTAGTTGTATTTGTATGTGATCTTGTGCCCATATTTTACATAGAAGTTTTGGGAAAGTGCACATGTTATGGACAAGAACATGGATATGGGATCTTCCCAATTGTTTTACTTTTTATAGGGAAATAAAGTTTAAATTTAACTTTTTTTTTTCATGTTACTACGAAAGAACTTTGAGCAATAATTTTAGGTTATTGGATTATTTTAATGAAAATCTAAAACTTATTGTTGATGGTCTATCAATTACAAATTTTAGATTTTTATTAACATAACTAAATCAACATAAAGTTATTGGTCAAAGTTCATTTGTAATAATAGCAAAAAAAAAGTGTGAAGGTCAAAAAGGGTGAAGATCAATTTTGAGCCGGATGGAGTAGTTTATTAAATACTACTCATAACTTCGTCCTAAAAAGATGTCCTCAAAAGATAACCATACTTTATTTTAAGTCACATTTTTCTAAAGAAAAGAAATGAAAATTTAGTTAACTCGAGAAATTATAAAAGTGTGTTATTGTTTTACTATCGTGAATAGCTTTTTAAATCGCAAGAGGATAAAAAAAAATTCATACTTTCCCTTGATTAAAATATAATCAAGTTGATTTTTATAAAAATACTAGAATAAAAGTGAAATTTTGTATGCTATTAGATAAATAAATGAATAAGATGAATTATAGAAGATAAAATTGTTATTTTCCTCAGTTATTAGTAGTGGTGGAGTTAGCATTTTAGACAAATGAGAGCAAAATATATGATAGAGTAATTTTTTGTATGAATGAGGTAAAAATATTATGTGGTGTATTTTCTCTAATTGAAATGGGGCAAAAATGATAAATTAAAGATTTTAGTGGTAAAATATCAAATTTTCAAATTGTTATTTCGAATGCGATTTGGATCAGCAATTTTGTGCGAGTATGGAATCTTCAACTGATACATGTAGTGTGAACGTCATTCATGATAGGTATCCTCCTTTTCCATCTCTTTACAAAATTCGTCCATACAGCTGTTTTTTTTTTTTTTTTTTCTGTTTTTGAATTAACTGTTGAATTGAGACCCTAATTTTTTCTGTACAAACCTCGAGATACTTTGCTGACTGTGAAGTTTTTATAATCTCAAATTCTTGATTTATTATTTAAATTGTAGTCATTATTTAGGCATTATTTATTGATTGATTTTGATGTTGGAGTCTTCATTTTCTCTTTCATGTTACAAGTATTAGAAATTATGTGTTGTTCTACTCCCATGTTTGGTAGTCATGTTCAGGTCCATTTTTGACATCCAACTTGAATATGTCTTTACCGAAATCAAGTCATTTGCTCTTTTTCGTCGTCTCGCAAATTCACCACCATTCGTACAGAAAAATATTAACCTCTGTCCTAGACATGGTCACCTCTGCAGCAATACTTAATTAAATTAAGGTTGAGCCAGTTTATCATTTCATGCGAATTTGTTGGGAAAACTGGAAAAGTTATGGACTGAATATTCTAGCCTACGAACTTAAACTGGCTCACTTGATAGGTCAACATTCAGAATAAAACAAACATTCGAAAATCTTACCCAGTTAAAGGTTACTATATTGTGGCCATTTCGTTCTCTTTAAGCGTATGCCCTCTTGGCCTTGCTGGAACACTGGAAATGGAGGGAGTAATACTAATAACAGTAGAAGTGTTTTTATCCTTTCCGTTGTGGTCTTAAATATATTTGGTGCCCCTGAATTTTTATTATAATATCCTCTTCATCCTTCTCAAATTGCGGTGGCCAAGTCAGTAATTCCAGGCTATATGACATTTACCTATATCCTCCTTGAGATCTCCAATTTAGTTTGTATGAACATTATGGAAACACTGCTTCTTCTAAGATTAGGCCTTTTGCTGTAAACGTCAATGACTAATAGGTTTTGTGTTATTATAGTGTCTTATAGTTTTCTTGCATTTCTATCTAGATGATTTTATTTCAACAGCTAGATCTGGTTTTGAATAACCATTTATGTAGACATTCAGGTAGACGACATACATGTATATTTATATCTATCTTCCGGACGCTATGTCTATTATGTGCACAAAGAGTGATGCCACCTTTGACACATTAATTTTTCACTAATTCAAACTATTCCCAGAGAATGATGTTCTGGAAATTATTATCACGGAGATCATTTCTCATGAAAACGTTCTCTTTGTGGCCATTTCGTTCTCTTTAAGCGTATGCCCTCTTGGCCTTGCTGGAACATTGGAAACGGAGGGAGTAATACTAATAACAATAGAAGTGTCTTTATCCTTTCCGTTGCGGTCTTAAATATATTTGGTGCCCTTGAATTTTTATTATAATATCCTCTTCATCCTTCTCAAATTGCGGTGACCAAGTCAGTAATTCCAGGCTATATGGAATTTACCTATATCCTCCTTGAGATCTCCAATTTAGTTTGTATGAACATTATGGAAACACTGCTTCTTCTAAGATTAGGCCTTTTGCTGTAAACGTCAATGTTGGGTATGCCCACACATATCTTAGTTTTAATGTAATAGGATTTATTAGATTTGATTGATCCATCACCTAAGTTTTATTTCATGGACTTTAGACCCACATGTAAAGAAGTATTTATACTTCATTTTTCAAGTTGTCCATTGTTATAGAATAGGCTTAGAAATAGGGCAAGAAGATCAAGTTTCAAGAAAAATCACTCAGTGAGTTTGAGCCACGCTTATGCGCCTCCTGCGCCACGCGCCTTCTACATTCGCGCCATGCGCCATTTAGAGCGCGCGCATAAGGACTTCTTCATAAGCTATGTTTCGCGCCTCTGCGCCCCTTGCTTTAAGCGCATGCTTCTGTGCGCCTCTTGGCTCAATGCGCCTCTTGGCTCAAACGCGCCTCAAAGTGTTTATTCAAACTCAGTGATTTATTGAAGACTCGAAGACTTGAAGAGAATTCAAATTACGCCAATGATCCAACGGTGGTTAAAAGATGCATATGCGCCTAATCTGTTGACACGTGTCCATAACGGTCACATTTATGTTGAGTGTCAAAATGGGCATAATATATGCATGCTCCAATCAACGAGCGACAGCTCATCTTATCCACAAGGATTTCCAACGGCTAGTTTTTTGAAGTTCACTATAAATACCCCATAACTTCAACATTTTGAAGTTGCTGAGTTTTGCTAAGAATTTCAAGAATTTCTCTCTCAAAGCATTTGTTGAAGATTTGAAGATTGCCTTCGTTTTTCCAGATTTCCTCAAGAACATCTTCATACCTTCATCCTTAGCCCAGATCTTCAAGCTATAACACTTTAGTTTCATTGTGCTCTAATCATAAAGATCTAAAGAGCCTTGATCCTAAATTCACACACGCACCTCTTTAAGTTTGATCATTTAGATCCATCTTTTAGAGATACACCGGTTATTGTTTTGGATTTGTTCTTTCATTGTAATAGATCTTGAGTTAGTATATAAGCTCAAACATTGTAATTTGTAACACTCACTCATTATATAAGATCTCCATTAGAAATCCAAGACTAACCATCTTGGTAGAGGACGTAGATCTTTCATTGATCGAACCTCTCCAAATAGCTCGTGTTATTATCTTGTTATTTCTTTCAAGTTGTTAATTTCACTCACTATTTGCTTGTTTACTCATTGTAGATTGATTGAACTGAATTGTGTTGTGTTTGTTATATCATTTGTCTTAGTTCCTTATTTCACTCACTTTGAGCCAAAATACTTAGTGTGTGTGTTGCGCTCCCTTTATCACTTTGCGCCTATTTTTCATTACTAAATTCCGCTGTGCATTTCACTCACTCACTTAGGCGCATTTCATTACGCTTACTTGATAAAGTGCGCATTTGCAATTGAGTTTTTCAAGGGTACGAAAAGAATTTTAAAACAGCTATTCACCCCCCCCCCCCCTCTAGCTATTTTTCATACCCTTGTTGCCCTTTGGGACCAACAAGTGGTATCAGAGCAAACACCTTTATAAAACATTTTTCGTTTTTCAAGCTTAACAGCTTGGGTGCCGATTCTAAATGGCAAACTCAAAACCTATGGCAACTGCAAACTACACTCACGTTCCGGTCTTTGATGAAGATCATTTTGACGTGTGGAAATTCAGCATATTGACTCATCTCAACTCAATCGATGAAAGGCTCCATGACACCGTCGTTTATGGACCTTATATTCCGATGAAGGCGAATCCAAATCCACGCACCAACGCTGCCCAACCTACAGTTCTCAAACCAAGGGAAGAATGGACCGAGGAAGAAATTAGAAGAGTTGCAAATGATGGCAAAGCAAGAAACATTCTTCTAAGCACTCTAAGCACGGCTATGAAACAACAAGTCATGCATTGTGCTACTGTAAATGAGCTATGGGATGCTATTGAAGAGCATATTGAAGGAGACACCGTCTGCAAGGAGAACAAGAAATACGAAGTTCAAAAGAGGTTCAACAATTTCTCTCAACTCCCCGGTGAAAACTTAAGGCAAACTTATGAACGCTACTGTGAAATTATCAATCTATGTATTTCACTTGGCATGAAGTTTACCAACAAAGATTTGAATGTAAATTTTCTACAAGCTTTTGGATCAAGATACCTACATAAATCTAGCGCTCTTGAAGACGCTGGAACTTTAGATGTTTGGACTTTAAGGAACCTATATGCAAATCTCAAAGTTTACGAACTCAAACTCCAACGAATCAGCGAAACTGAAGGAATGTCAAGATCTATGGCTATGATGGCGCACAGAGAAGCTGCGCCTACACCTGCGCCTACTCCTGCGCCTGTACAAGATGAGAAAAGCTCCGATCCCAAAATTTCTACTTCTGAGCTATTAGACATGGATGATGAAGACTTCGCTTTATTTGTGAAGAAATTTCAAAAGTTCAGAAAATTCTCAAGACCCGGCTCAACCAACAAATTTCAAGGATCTACCAGCAAAGCTCCTCAAAAGTTTTCAAGGAGCAGTGATTCAAAAAGAAAAGAAGATCTTGTTTGTTTTAATTGCAGGAAACCCGGACATTTTGCATCAAGCTGCCCGATCCCCAAATTTGAATATATGCAGAAGAAGAGCAGCCATACTCCCAAATTCACTCCCAAGTTCACTCGTCACAAGGGAATGGTTGCTGAAGAAGAAGCACCAGCAAATGAGCACAACACTTGGATTGAAACAGACTCCGATGAGAGCGATGAAGATTCCAATGATGGACTCGTTTGTTTGATGGCAAATGATGATGAAGTTGATGCTTATGATTCTGATGATGACTTCTCCAAGGATGTTCCCGATATGAATGCCTTGAATAAACCTATCAAGAAATCTGCAGGTTTTCAAGAAGTGAAAAAGAAGAAAGGACCAACCATCAGCGAGCTCGTTGAACAAGGATTTCTCACTCCGGCTCAAAACGATGGTGGATTGCTATTCTCACGATGTGATCTTGGAGCAAGGAACAAATTGAGAAAAGGAGCATACATTAGACCACAGGTTGAACCAACTGCTCCAATCTCCAAAATCAATGATGATGAAGTGATTGCTGAACAAGAAAAATTGTTCAAAAAGGCTGAAAAGGTAATCACTAGATTTGATAGTATGAAGGAAGCTTTAGCACTATCATGTGATGAAATTTCCCAGCTTAAGACCGAGAAATCTCTACTTAAATCTGAACTCACCTCCTTAAGGAGCAGATAAAGAGCATGACTCCTCTTACTGTTAAAAACACTTTTCTAACAGAACAGAACTCACTTCTTAAAGTTCAAAACGATGAATTGGTTGCTCAAATTACTGATCTTAAAAAGATTACAAATGAGTGGTCCAATTCTCGTGTCACTATGGAGAATATATTTGAGTCCCAAAAAGTCAGTGGTGATAAAAGTGGCTTGGGATTCTCATCAACTAGTGACAACTTTAAATGTGATGTCTGTGCTGAAAGAGATAGTGAATTTACCAACCAACAAACTTTTGAAATTCCCAAGGAAAAACATTCTAATTCAATGGGTAAAGGACAGGAAAAGGTCAAGAGACAAACATTCCATTATGTCTACCCAACGAAGCAATTTGGGAAAGCTAATGGGAAAGATATAGCTACAGATGAACCATCTCCTAGCAAAATCATTCTTGAAAATATGCGCGCTCCTTCTCCGAGTGCTCATTATGCGCCTAAGAGCCACGCGCCTCATCGCCGTGCGCCTCCTAGCCCTATGCGCCCTCCAAGAAAAAGCGCTCCAAAATTTCAAAAGAAAGATTTTGTTAAGTCTAGTTCATCTGACCCAAAGAAGAATGCCATCCCCAAGAAAAGTAAAGAGTATGTGAAAACTCACGTGATTGGTGGCTTTCATCATTGTTCCATTTGTGATTGTTCAGGACACAAGGCCGTGGAATGCCTTTTGAGATTCACTCCCAATGCCAAAGGACGTAAAAATCCTAAGGTCAAGCAAGAGTGGGTTGTCAAAAGTTGCTAACCCTAGGACCCAAAAAGAATAAAGGGGACCTGCTTAAATGTCTATATTTCAGGTTCTTTGTTTCATGGCTGGATCTTCAAAAGCTAGAAATTATGAATGGATTCTCGATAGTGGGTGTTCAAGACACATGACTGGAGATGAATCCTTATTAGAAGATATCCATGAAGAAAGAGGTCCCTCCGTAACATTTGGCGATAATAACAAAGGTCAAGTTGTAGCATATGGAAAGCTTAAGAAAGACAAAGTGTGCATTGAAAGAGTCTCACTCGTCGAAGGGCTCAAGCACAACTTATTATCCATATCTCAATTCTGCGACAAAGGATTAGAATGCCATTTCACTTCAACGCAATGTCTTATCAAGAATGGCAAAACTGGAGCTATCTTACTCACGGGATATCGTAAGACAAATATTTATATTATTGATTTCCATGGTATGAACTCTAGTACTAATCTTTGTTTTGTAGCAAAAAGTGTGAACGAAAATAGTTGGCTGTGGCACAAGCGCTTAAGTCACTTGAACTTCAAGTATCTATCTAAACTCAGCAGGAATAATCTTGTCAAAGGACTACCCAAGGTTGCTGATCATCATGACAAAAAGTGCGCCGCATGTCAACTTGGCAAACAACCGAAGCAGTCATTTTCAAGCAAGTCTAATCCCTCAACTACAAGATGTTTGCAACTACTTCACATTGATCTATTTGGACCAGTTTCCACCGCAAGCATTCGAAGAAACAAGTATACTCTAGTTGTGGTGGATGATTATTCAAGATATACATGGGTAGAGATGATGATTACAAAAGATGATTGTTATGATATTCTCACTACCTTATTTCGACTGCTCCAAACCCAAAAAGAAGATGACATCGTTAGTGTTCGATCCGACAATGGAACAGAATTCAAGAACAACGGTGTTGCTGGATATTGTGAAGATCATGGGATAGATCACAACTTTTCAACCGCCGGAGTCCCTCAACAAAATGGCGTTGTTGAACGAAAGAATAGAACGTTGATTGAAGCGGGAAAGACGATGATAGATGAAGCTAAATTGCCTAAGTACTTTTGGGAAGAAGCTATCAACACTGCATGTTTTACTCAAAATCGTTCCCTCATCAACAAACTTCACAACAAGACTCCGTATGAACTTTGGCGCGGTAGAACTCCCAACATTGCATTCTTCAAGATCTTTGGTTGCAAATGTTATATCCTCTACAACGGAAACGAACATAGAGGTAAATTCGATGCCAAAGCCGACGAAGGTATTTTTGTTGGGTATGCCAAACACTCTAAAGCTTTTCGTGTTTTTAATAGAACTACATTAGTGATAGTTGAATCTGTACATGTTACTTTTGATGAACATTCTCTCCTTGAGCCACATTTGGCTCCAAATGTTGCTGATGATTCTATTGAGTTAAAAAATACAGGTGCTCCTATTTATGTTGCGCCCACTCAAGATCAGAATCTATCAACACAAGGAAATCCATCTACATCAAATGCGCCTAATTCAATGTATAATGCGCCTGGAGAATTCTCTATTGCGCCTCACTCAAATGATGCACCTCATGATTCTCCTCACGCGCCTATTTCTACTGCTGCATCTGGTGTAAACCCAAATTTCAATTCTGAGCCAGTTCAACCCCCAAATTTCAATGACTTTGAATCTGGTGAAGATGTACCAATTGAAGACCTTCAAATCACTACGACTCAACCTAACTTACCTCCTGAAATTCGTGAAGTTAGAGGTCACCCAATTGCTAATATCATCGGTGATTTACAAGTTGGTGTTCGTACAAGGAGAGCTACAAACTTTGATGCTTACACTGCATTTATTTCTCAAATTGAACCAAAGAAGGCTGATGAAGCGCTCCAAGATCCTAATTGGGTTGTTGCAATGCAAGAAGAACTCAATCAATTTGAACGATGTAAGGTTTGGACTCTAGTTCAAAGACCAAATGATCATGGAGTGATTGGTACAAAATGGGTGTTCAGGAACAAGATGGACGAGAATGGAACCATCACGAGAAACAAAGCAAGATTGGTTGCACAAGGCTATAGGCAAGAAGAAGGAATTGACTACGATGAAACTTTTGCGCCCGTAGCAAGACTTGAAGCTATCAGATTATTTCTAGCTTACGCCGCTCACAAGAACTTCAAGTTATATCAAATGGATGTGAAGAGCGCGTTTCTAAATGGTGAACTCCAAGAACAAGTCTATGTTGCTCAACCACCTGGGTTTGAAGATTCACAATTTCCAAATCATGTGTACAAACTCCAGAAAGCTTTGTATGGACTCAAACAAGCACCAAGAGCATGGTATGATACACTATCAAAGTTTCTCATCGAAAAAGGCTTCACTCGCGGTAAAATCGATACAACTCTTTTCATTGCCAAACATAATGGTCATAAATTACTTGTTCAAATTTATGTTGATGATATTATATTTGGTTCTACTAATGAATTGTTGTGCAAGCGTTTTGAGAAACTAATTAAGAGCAAGTTTGAAATGAGCATGATGGGAGAACTCACATTCTTCCTCGGGCTTCAAATCAAGCAAATGAGTGAAGGCATTTTTATCAACCAATCCAAATACACAAAGGACTTAATCAAGAAGTTTGGACTTGAGAACGCTAAATCATACGATACTCCAATGGCCACCGGCAACAAACTCGACAAAGATTTAAAAGGTAAACGTGTTGATCAAACGCTCTATCGAGGTATGATTGGCTCACTCCTTTATCTTACAGCTAGTAGGCCTGATATTATGTTTAGTGTTTGTGTTTGTGCTCGCTATCAATCCGACCCTAGAGAAGCACACTTAATTGCTGTGAAACGTATTATAAGATATCTCTCTGGCACTGTTAACCTTGGACTTTGGTACACCAAAGATTCGAACTTTAAACTTGTAGGTTATTCAGATGCGGATTATGCAGCGTGCACAATTGATAGGAAAAGCACTAGTGGCACCTGTCATTTCCTCGGATATCGACTTGTGTCATGGGCAAGTAAGAAACAAGCTTATGTATCTGTTTCAACAACTGAAGCCGAATATATCGCTGCGGGAAGTTGTTGTTGTCAAATACTTTGGATGAAGCAGCAATTGGTGGACTATGATATCATCGAAGAAAATTGTCCCATCTACTGCGACAATACATCAACTATTGCGGTTTCTGAAAATCCTGTCATGCACTCAAAGACCAAGCACATCGACATCAAATATCACTTCCTCAAAGACCACGTGGAGAAAGGCAATATACATTTGGAACACGTGGGAACCGACTATCAAATCGCCGACATTCTAACGAAAGCACTTGACGCGAAACGGTTCATGTTTTTGAGAGGTGAAATGGGTATGCTTGAACTCAACTAAATTCAATATAGTTTTGTCAATACTAATGATTTTACGTTGTGTTGAGTTATGAGTATATTAGGTACAAATGATTAAATCAATTTCTCAAAGTTTCAAGGAAACTATGCGCCACCTATGCGCCTCACTAACTGCGCGCCCATCTTTCATTTTCTGCGCGCACAATATCTGCGCGCCTATCAATCCATGCACGCCTAGCACCCAATGCACTTCAAACTTATGCGCCCTCAACCATCTTAATGTACCTTGATGTGTAATGCGCCTAGATGAGTATGCGCCTTGCTGAAGTAATGCGCCCCTTCATGCGCGCATTAATTATTGCTGCTCAATCAATTCTCAAAATTCAATTTCAATGTTTGAACGTATTAAATACACAAGTACCAGGTATGTTCATTCTGTTCATTTATTATAGGAATCTATGTCTTTTGACATTCCATTAATTGTTCAATGGTACTTGTGCAATTAAATTTTTCCCTCGTTTTACGCTTTTCGAAAAATTTTACTTTCTGGGATATATTTCTTGCACCCCAAACTTGCACCAAAATAGATGTTTTTGGTGTTTGTGCAAAAATTAGTCAAAATTGCTCATACACTTAAAGGGAAAGTGGAGCAGTTTTTCAAAAACCTAAATGTCACATCATGACACTTTAGGTCATTCTACCATTAATACCCTTCAAATCCCAAAAATCCCTCATTAATGAACGTCCTTTTTGTCATGATGAGCCGCCGTTTTTCAAAATCCCTCATAAATGCCATCCTTTCAACTTCCCATCTTTTTTAAATTTTTGACTGTATTTTTTCCATATCTGTGCAAAATTTTGAACCTAACCTATAAATACTCATCATCACCTACACTCCCTCCTACCAAACTCCCCTCTCTGTCTCTCGTCTCTCTCTCTCTCTCCCCGGCTCTCACTCTCTCTCTCTCTACCTTCATCTTCTTCATTTTTCTTCTTCATTTTCTACATATATATATATATATAAGTTTATGGGTCCTAAGAAAGCATCTACATCTACACAAGACGAAATGGTATGAATTCTCAACCTTTAATCTCCTTACATTTCTGAATTTTTTTCGTCATTTTCAGTGCTTTTTCGTTTTTACAAAACCCGGATTCATTTTCCTTTGATTTCTCTTGTTTCGATGATCCGTTTTCTATATCGTTTGTTGGGTTGTGTTCTATTCTTGATTTCGAATCTTTTAAAACCAACATTTCAACGATCAATGCTTTGTTTGTTACAAATCTGAATTTTTTGTTTTCAAAATTTTCGGTCATTCTTTTGATCATTCTGCTCTCATTATTGATTTGTTCATATTTTTGTTTACATATTTAGATTCCTTGTTGTCATGCGGTCATTTTGATATATTATTTGTCTAGTTTGGTGAAGTTTCATGATTTTCGTGTTCTTGGTGTTCTTCGAGCATTCAAGGGTCGTTCTTCGTGTTCTTCGTCATTATTGCATGTTTTGGTCTCTAAAAATTTTCTATCTTGTTTTCGAAAATTTGAACTTTTTGATTTTCATTTCTTTCATTTGAATGCTTGTTGTTTGTTTTTCTTACTAAGTTAAAATTCTCACGATATGCGCCTATATACTTTCTTTATGCGCCTATTCTTTTATGCGCCTGAATGCTTTCTGCGCCTCTACTTGTATATGCGCTTAAATCATTATGCGCCTAAAACCTTATGCGCCTAACTTAGTATTCACATAGAACCATATTATGCGCCTTGTAACTCTATGCGTCTTTAATATTTTATGCGCCTAATACAATCATGCGCCTTGATTCTCTATAACTTCGTGGGCTTGATTCAATTTTGCGCCTATATATTTCATGCGCCTATGTTACTTTGATCATTTTTTTGTTTCTATGCGCCTATGTCACTTCTAACATCAATCATTTTTTTCAGGACCTTGCAAATTTCAAACTTGAAGAAACTCTTGATCTATTAGAGTTATCTGGTGAAGTGATGGGAAGAGAAATAATTGAAACCCTGCGCGTAGCTGGTCTGCTCCCTCTATTCACCATGGACCAAGATTTTTATTCTGCGCTCCTCGTGGATGAGTTCTTTTCCACTGCTGTTCTAGTGGAAATTGATGTAAATGGGCGCACTCACTACAGGATTGAGGCGCGCGTTCAAAATGTTGACGTCCATATTTCATCATCTGTGATTCGTCACTTGCTCGGTTTTCCATCTACGGGTGAAGATCGCATTATTGGGCGTCCGATGACTTACTCTATTGATGATCAGAACAGGATGGCTGCCTCACTTCTAAATATTCGCACGCTTCAAAACAATATCAAAAACACCAAAATTCGAGATGGTGGAGAACTCTTGACTCACATCGCGCACTTGGTGGGAACTTCGATTGTTTTCAAAACCGGGAATGTGAACCGATTCACGGTGGAATAATGGGAATACACAGCTGCCATCATGGCCAAGGAGAAGCTTCACTGGCCTCACATTTTATTTAAGACACTGCGTGAGCAAATTGATAAATTTGTGAAGAACAAAAGTGATGGAAAGACCCGATTCCGCTCACACTGCCTTCTTCTCACAAAACTTTTTCTAACTTACCCTGAGTTAGTTAAGTTTTTGAATGAGAACCCTGAATATAAGATCAATGATGTTCCAATGTTTGGTAAAGCGAATTTGGACCTCAAGAAGCGCAGAAAGAAGCCTACTAAGCGCGCCAAAGGAATTCAAATCAAGACTGTTGAAGGCTTAGTTGATGAGGACACAGAGTCCGATGATGCGCCAGTCCCTAAAAGCGCACCTTTAATAAAGAGCGCAGTGAAGGCAAGCGCTAGACAAAGCGCTGATCCCTTGCCAGGCGCAGAGAAGAGCAAAGGAAAACGGGTAGTTGATGACCCTCCTCGTGCGCCTCTCAAACGTACCAGATTTGAATCTGATGAAGAGCGAGATCTAAGGCTAGCGCAGGAAGCCAGCAGGCTTGAGGCTCAAAGAAAAAGAGATGAATATTTTCAAGCCAAACAAGCTGCTGAGTCAGAAAAGTTAGAGCGCATGAAAGGCGCTGGATCAAGCGCTGATATTGAGGAAAGGCCTTCTGTTCCCGCGCCTACCCAACACGCCCCTGCTTCCCGTGCGCCTATGGTCAAATTTCAACGTACCAACGTGTCAAGGGTACAACTCCTCTCTGATTTTTTTGGCGATGATGTTTCAGACTTAGAGGAACCAGCTCAGGGGGAGCAAGAGACCATCCCTCAGCGCACTCCTTCTCCAGTTGCGCCTCCACCTGGACCAGATCAGATCACAACAGAAACTATTGATGTTGAAACAGTTATTGTTGAAACTGTTGATGTTGAAACTGAAGATGAATTTGAGTCTCCTACTCATTCACCTCCTCTTGCGCCTCCCTCTCCTTCTGCGCACCTTCAAGATGTTGCGCCCCTTCAAGATAATGCGCCCCTGTCTACCCCTGCGCCTCCTCCATCTGCTCCCGATCTGAGCGAGGTACTTTCCATTCTTCATTCTTTGCAGCAGGGGCAAGCAAACTTAGAGCAAGGACAGACTCATATAAAGTCTCAATTTGAGCTTCTTACTTCCTTACTCACTGATCAATCTGAAGAGATCGCTGCCATTAAGGGGGAGATGAACTCTCTCAAGGACAAACTTTCTGCTCCTTCTCCTCCTCCGGCGCAGACTCAGGTTCTACCTCATTCTGATCAGGCGCAAACCACCGCTTCTGCGCCTACTTTCATTACTCAGTCTGCTGCGTCTCAATCCAACATGAATGTGCTAGTATCAAAGTTGGACGTCTTGAAAGAATTGGTCGTCACTCATTTCACTGCTGCTCACTCAAGCTCTGACAGACGCGCCGAACATATTTCTTCCGATATTATCACGGCTCAAAATGCCATTGAAGCTCACATTCAAATCTTGGAAGAAAATATTTCTCAGCAGCAGCAAATCACTCAGCGTTCCATTGATGAATACCAAAACATCAATGTGAATCACTTGAGTTACATTAGAGACGGTATCACTGCCACTCACTCAAGTGTCACTGACACTCAAGGGTTAGTGAACCGTAGTCATCAGCTCGCAAAACAAATTCAGCGTTCTGTTTCAGAGATCGTTGAAGGATTGAAGGAAGATGATGCGCCTCCCAACCCTTAGTTTCTATTATTTTTGTTTGTAAGTTTTTAGAACCTTTTTGTAATAGAATCAACTCTTGTGTTAGTGATTTTGTGCTTACTTGTTTTAGCACCTTTTTGCTTTTGTTCTATTCGAAACTTGTAATTTGTAACTCTTACACCCCAAGTTTTAATGAGAACAATGCATCACTTATTATCAAACCTTGTTCACTCAAACTCCTTGTTTGTAGAACAATGAATATTGTTTAAATTCATATGCATCATATTGAATTGTTTCATACTTTCATGCATTAAGTTTAAACTTTGTTTAAACACATTTCAAAACTAAAAATCATATATCATTTTGAATGTGTTAAACTGTTGTTTCTATCTTTCCATATGTAACTCTTTATTCTTATTGGAATATATTAGGAATCTATATTTTGGACTAGTGTGTACATTAACTTGAGACATGAATTACCAATTTCATTCATTTGGACATGTTTTTATCAAGAATAATGTTTGTCCTTGATATAGTAGGTAATGGCATCAATCAAATAGGGGGAGATTGTTGGGTATGCCCACACATATCTTAGTTTTAATGTAATAGGATTTATTAGATTTGATTGATCCATCACCTAAGTTTTATTTCATGGACTTTAGACCCACATGTAAAGAAGTATTTATACTTCATTTTTCAAGTTGTCCATTGTTATAGAATAGGCTTAGAAATAGGGCAAGAAGATCAAGTTTCAAGAAAAATCACTCAGTGAGTTTGAGCCACGGTTATGCGCCTCCTGCGCCACGCGCCTTCTACATTCGCGCCATGCGCCATTTAGAGCGCGCGCATAAGGACTTCTTCATAAGCTATGTTTCGCGCCTCTGCGCCCCTTGCTTTAAGCGCATGCTTCTGTGCGCCTCTTGGCTCAATACGCCTGTTGGCTCAAACGCGCCTCAAAGTGTTTATTCAAACTCAGTGATTTATTGAAGACTCGAAGACTTGAAGAGAATTCAAATTACACCAATGATCCAACGGTGGTTAAAAGATGCATATGCGCCTAATCTGTTGACACGTGTCCATAACGGTCACATTTATGTTGAGTGTCAAAATGGGCATAATATATGCATGCTCCAATCAACGAGCGACAGCTCATCTTATCCACAAAGATTTCCAAAGGCTAGTTTTTTTAAGTTCACTATAAATACCCCATAACTTCAACATTTTGAAGTTGTTGAGTTTTGCTAAGAATTTCAAGAATTTCTCTCTCAAAGCATTTGTTGAAGATTTGAAGATTGCCTTCGTTTTTCCAGATTTCCTCAAGAACATCTTCATACCTTCATCCTTAGCCCAGATCTTCAAGCTATAACACTTTAGTTTCATTGTGCTCTAAATCATAAAGATCTAAAGAGCCTTGATCCTAAATTCACACACGCACCTCTTTAAGTTTGATCATTTAGATCCATCTTTTAGAGATACACCGGTTATTGTTTTGGATTTGTTCTTTCATAGTAATAGATCTTGAGTTAGTATATAAGCTCAAACATTGTAATTTGTAACACTCACTCATTATATAAGATCTCCATTAGAAATCCAAGACTAACCATCTTGGTAGAGGACGTAGATCTTTCATTGATCGAACCTCTCCAAATAGCTCGTGTTATTATCTTGTTATTTCTTTCAAGTTGTTAATTTCACTCACTATTTGCTTGTTTACTTATTGTAGATTGATTGAACTGAATTGTGTTGTGTTTGTTATATCATTTGTCTTAGTTCCTTATTTCACTCACTTTGAGCCAAAATACTTAGTGTGTGTGTTGCGCTCCCTTTATCACTTTGCACCTATTTTTCATTACTAAATTCCGCTGTGCATTTCACTCACTCACTTAGGCGCATTTCATTACGCTTACTTGATAAAGTGCGCATTTGCAATTGAGTTTTTCAAGGGTACGAAAAGAATTTTAAAGCAGCTATTCACCCCCCCCCCTCTAGCTATTTTTCATACCCTTGTTGCCCTTTGGGACCAACAGTCAATGACTAATAGGTTTTGTGTTATTATAGTGTCATATAGTTTTCTTGCATTTCTATCTAGATGATTTTATTTCAACAGCTAGATCTAGTTTTGAATAACCATTTATGTAGACATTCAGGTAGACGACATACATGTATATTTATATCTGTCTTTCGGACGCTATGTCTATTATGTGCACAAGGAGTGATGCCACCTTTGACACATTAATTTTTCACTAATTCAAACTATTCCCAGAGAATGATGTTCTTGAAATTATTATCACAGAGATCATTTCTCATGAAAACGTTCTCTTTTACGTATTTTTTTTTGTAAGAACTGCAGGATTCCTGCTGCGTTATCTACCTTCCAGATTTTGCTAAAATCCATGTCAGCCATCGCAATATGGAGTTAGGGGTGATTTATTACTTCCTTTTAATTTCATTTAGTCAATCACCTGAATGTGGTCTTGATCACCAAGTTTATATCTAAGTAGCTGAAGTTAATGATTGTATGGTATTGGTTGTCCCATTTGAATCCTTAAGCTGTCAACAAGGTTTGAAGAACTTATCATAAATTCGCCTATAAAATGCCAAATGTATTCAAGCTCTCAACTTTGTGTTAAAAAGAAGATCTTATATGTAATGCTTCTCATCACTATTTCTTTACATCATAGGAATTTTCTCTCGAAAGTGGAGGACGTTGCTAACTCAATTTGGGACGAAAGAGTATGAATTATAATTTCGCACTGTGTCCATGAAGTCTTTAATGGATGTTTCACTTTCATTGTAAGTCTGAGGGCTTCAAATATCTTATTTTTCCCCTTTCTTTTCTTCTTTTTTGTGTGTGGCTGTGGCTTGTGGGTGTGAATAGAATGGGATGATATTCACATATATCATATTTACATAGTATAAGTGAATGCTTCTGACACGCCCCCAAGTCCCGGGATTCCCTAATAGAACCTCGAACCTGGTGCGCGTGACTAACAAGAAGCGGAAAAACGGGAATGACACCTGCTTATATCAAACTGACATCATATATATACTCAAGAGGAACGAGCTAAGATAACTCACAACGAGTTCTATACCAAGAAATTTAAACCAAATGGTTGTACACAGCGGAAAACATGCCTAGCACATACGCTGGCATTACAAGAACACTATACAAGTCTACCCAATATACTGAGTCTAAACAACTAATACCAAATAGTCCTCACCAAAACTGGAAAGGATAACAATCCCCAACAAGAACAACCTGCCAAGTAGGCCCCTGCTAAGTCGAGCCTCACAACGTATTACCACTTGCTTTCCTAGGGGGGAACAAATAAACAAGGAACGGGGTGAGATAAATCTCAGTAAGTTACTAGATACAAGTACATAGCATGTTATCATGTAATCATGCAAATCAAGAAGATTATCAAATAATCATGCTCAAGATGTCATCAAGTAACAAGTATATGAGAGGCTAAGCCAACTCATCAAGTAGCTAGCACATAAGGCTAAACTAACACGTTACAAAGGATATTCCAACCTTATTCCTCCCAAGTAAACCATTGTTGTCGTTGCTTATTGCAGTTGACAAATCACGATCAATCAAGTTGTTGCTGTGCAGTACACAAGAGGACCCGGTAACCAGTATCACTCACAAGAACAAGATTCACGAGGTGTTCACGAGTTTAGCATTCACTTTTATCAAGCGTATTGCTCTAATAAAGGAAGCTATGCCCTTACTATGGCCTGTAGTAAGGGGTCAAGCGCAGATACATAGATCCCCGATTATCACTTAGCCCCAGCACTCGCGATAAGCGTGAACCTATATATCTCCGAACAAGCAAGGACCAGCTGGACTCACATAAGAATGCACAAGTAGGTATTTACTTGAACTACGAGAGTATAGAACTAAGTCCAAAAGTAGTGGACTAGCTCTTCATGAACCATGTAATTATGTGCTCACCAAATACAAGTACGCGTATGCTATATTTGCAAATACAAATCAGTATAACAATGGCACATAATGTGTCCATGTAACACAATCAAGCCAAATTAGAGTCTATTAATAACAGACCCCAACCAAGTAGTAGGGTATGTCATACTATATCACTTTGTCATATGAAATATTTGTACGTACATATTCATATAACCTTTAACACACTAATGTGTCTATCACGATACCCTTACTTTCAAGTAGAGCCCAACATCTTAGACTCTAAGCACGTAGTCGAATAGGTCGTATTGTACCTAGTCACAATCATATCTCGCGTATATGTATCGTTAATAATCGAATACATTTTCCAACACATATTGTGTTCTATAATCATTGTTTTATGAATTATCCTCATATTACACTAGTCCCTATTTCTTTAGGAACTCATCTCAAGAACAAGATATCTTCTTTATACTTTATATACTTCATTGAGTATATGCACGACTAAAACCAAGTACTAGCACATTAGTGCTTGTTCATAGCACTTTCAATACACACGTATTAGATTCAAGTATGTCTTAGAGTTGTTCATTTTCTATCTAGTTCCACATTCTAACTCTTTGGTTATTAATACCAAGTATCAAGTAGTCAACAAGCCACATTCTATCAAGTAATTATGTGCAAGATTTGCACATACACATCAAGGATAGTTCTAACACATTAGTGCTTGTTCATAGCACTTTTAAGTTCATTACCATACACACGTATTAGTTTCAAGACATGTACAAGATTTTATCATCTTACATTCAAGTTCTCAATCCAATTCTTTGGATGTTCAAGACATGACAAGAATTAATTATCTTATACTCAAGTTATTATTCCAATCTTTGGATATTCAAGTCATGTACAAGATTTAATTGTCTTATACTTCAAATTCAAGCTAAGTAGATGAGTTATACATCTCATACTTACAAGTTCATAATCCTATACTTTAGATGTTCAAGCTCAAGACATTGTTCTAGTGCTCCTAAGGTACACAAACATTGGATTCAAGACATATATAACACATTAGTGCTTGTTCTTAGCACTTTCAAGACAATTAAAAGAGTTATTACTTTGATATTCAAGTTCTCATTTTAATTTAATGAGTAATCATGTTCACGATTCACTTCTGATGCTCCTAAGGTGTCACAACACGTGCTAGGACATCTTATACTAAGGCTATATACCTTAACTAGGGTTATTTCCAATTTATACAAACTTTAAACAAGCTTTTTATTTTTTAGGGCACCCGGGCGGGCGCTCAAAACGGACCGGGCGGCCGCACACTAGCAGGTGAATCCTTTGAAAAACATTCCAGAAAGATGGGCGGTCGCCCAATAAATTTTGTGCTGTTGCACACTGCACATTTCCGGCCAATGCTCATTTCTTTTTCAGGTTAAATAATTCTCCGTCCCAAGCGTAGGAGTATACTTTTACTAATACTTATACACTACCTAGGAGTACTTAGCACACCCAGGACATACAAACAAGTTCAAAACATTTCTTTTACCATCCCACAAATAATAGGATAATTTTCTTTTATTCCATTTAAATATTTCACCGTCCCAAAAGTATATGTATAATTTTCTAATATACTAATATAAACATTTAGGGATACTTTCATTCATTTCCCCGTACCACAAATAATGGTACAATTTTTCTAATAACATTTAAATCAAGTTAATATTTTACCGTCTCACGAGTAGGAGTATAAATTTTCTAACACTCACGAGGAACATTTTAACATGCCTAAACATGTCTTTCAAGTCAATTTCATGCTTTGTAATTCATACTAGTACTCCCTTCGTTCCAAATTTACAAGTATCACCAAGTTCATTCAAATCACGAAATTAACAAGTACAACTATCAAGAATAACACACAGGCATGTTATTACAAGCAAAGGGGAGCTAGTGACTTACCTACTCCGAAATCAAATTCACCCAAACTAATTTATGTTCGGCAGGAAATGCTCTACTCACCGCCCTGATCATTTATGCGAAGTCGGATTTTCGAACAGATGCATAATTAAGCGGGAGGAGTCGAGAATAGGGTAAACCCTAACTTTTCTTCTGAGACAGAGGAACGTACGAGAGAAATTGAGAAAACAATACTCAGAGGAAAAGGCAACCCATGTTTTATCCTTTCAAGTTTGCAAGAATTACAATTTGGCCCCTCAAGTTTCAACTTTGACAAAAAAGCCCCTAAACTTTAATTTTCACAAATGACCCTAATGTTTCAACTTAAACAATTAGGACTTAAACTTGCTCAATTAGTTAAATAATTAACTCAAATAAAATAGCATATAAATATGCAAGTCAAGAATTTAACAGGAATTAGGACGGGCGTTACATCCTCCCCTCCTTAAAGAAAATTCGTTCTCGAATTTTACTAATCGAGATTATAACACATATAAATAACAAATAAAACTCAAGAATAGCAAGAATATGGTATACCACACCATATTATCAATTACCTGCGAGTATTATTCTCACATAACCTTCTCGATACCGAGACTTTCCCATGAAACTTTCACAAGAAGTATTCGTGCTCAAGACAAGAATCAAGTATCCATATACTAAGTAATTCGTGTGATTGCATTTCCACTAAATAGCAAGCTCATACAATAGCCACAAGAAAATCGACTTCACATGCTCGCAACATATGATCAAGAAGCAACCTCGGTTAAATATCCAGAGTACTCAGAAAAATTATCATAATCAAGATGTAAAACAAGGTGTAGAACAAGATGTAGAACAAGAATCCCTGTCATATATTATATCCACAAGTATTCCATGTAATCAAGATGTATCGATCATAACATCAAAACACATAAAGTCAAGCAGATTTGATTAATCAATCCACTATAACCAATATCATCGTGACTTATCTATTAAATGATAATCCTTCCACGAAATCCATCGCAATATATTCATATATTCACAAATCTCGAAGGATTATAACAAATCTACCGATCACTGATATTCTGCTTTCAAATAATCGTAATTCAAGGATTTAGTTAAATGCTCAAAAAATTTCTCCCATTCAGTACCATTAATCATGAAATACAAGTCTTTATGTTTGAATGAATCCGCTAATACAACAGCCGTAGGATCACAATCAATTTCAAGTCATGAGTAGAATTATTCTATTCATAAAGATTCAATCTCCTCGAAGCATATACAAGTACGTTACCATTTTGAATTAACACACGTTTTATCTCTTGTTCGAGCTTCACTATGCATAATGAATTTATCATATCCACTATATTGGTGAATCTTGATACATACACGAGAAAATAGTAACACTGGTCATATCCTCCAAATAACCATCATATCATACTAGTCGAATCCACTAGGCAATGTCAAATACTGAAGTTATGGTCATCCATCATTTCAATATTTAAAAAATTAACTTCACGTTTATCAATCCATCAGAAAGTGTAGCTTTCTGTCTCAAATAGTTAATGATAGAGCTACCTTCAAAATTCATTAATGAATCTCTAACAAGATCAAGAAAATCTCAAAAATAATCGTACCTCGGTTATTTCCACTTGTACAATCAATAAAGATACTTACTTCAGGCATCCACTTCAAGGTAATAGATCCTCTAACTCTTGCTAGCTTTTGGAAACAATTGTTTCTCTCGAGAAATTTCAATACAATCAATTCTCAGTCTGCGGCTTTGTATACACCAACAGGTCATTAATCAATTCATCGCAAAGAGAGCTAATTATGGTTTGAAGATATTATTCATCAAATCCATCAATACTGCTAGATCATATATCAATCGAAATAGCATAATCACGAATTCATACAAGCATACTGATATGAGAAGATGTCTTCAGTATATCCTCATAGTTGACTTTCTAAATAATGGTAGCCACTTATCAATCAAAAACTGAATAGACCACTGATTAGCTTCAGGGATCAAATAATTCATCCATACATGATAACAAGTACTGGTTCATTATAGTCACCTGGTTGAATTCTTTGCATTCAATATGAAATCGCAAAGTACCATATCTCTTCATACCAATCAATACAGATACACCCCATGCAAATATACTAAGCTGGGTGAATCCTCTATCAAGAAATTTCTCAAGTTGAACCTTCAACACTTTGAACTCAACCGATGTCATGAACATTGATTTAAATATCAGCTCTATATTTGTACTGTAGCAATTCAAGATAACTCAAGGTTCTCATCATGTATCATGTACTACTCAGTAGAAATTATATCTGAGATCTCACAAAGAATGGATACATCCTTCAATTTTTGGTGTAGACATTCTTCCATCAACCACATATGCTAAATATTCAGCACAACCTTGATAATCATTTTTGAGCTTTCAATGCAGAACATGAATATTATACATAATTATATCATGCTCATATAAATAGTCAAGCATACTAGCATAGAAATATTCACCATCTATTGTGGCAAACAAGAATGGCATAACATATAGAAAGCCAAATCATAACATGTAAAAGCCAAGCCATAACACGTATCACATCAATACCCCATGCAGGTAACATGACCAAGTTAACATATAACGTATAGGGTGTTATCACCCACACTTCTATCAAGCTCTTATAAATAACGATATCAAGCACGTAGTCTCTTACTAGAGCATACGCCTCCACGTAAATCAATAAATGAGGACAAGCATGCATATAGCACGAAACAATGTCCACTGCACAAGATAGATACGCCTAAGTCTTTAAAGACTCGCGCTCTCGATTCTCAAACCATCTTATTCCAATTGGATCAACAGTATCAACACCAGTCCTATGCCTGGTATAACAACAAGTAACGAAGCACTCGACGTCGGTAGCACACCCAAGACTAACCCAAGCTAGGCCATAAACCCTATCCAGGCTTAGAGCTAAACCATAGCTCTGATACCAACCTGACACGCCCCCAAGTCCCGGGATTCCCTAATAGAACCTCGAACCTGGTGCGCGTGACTAACAAGAAGCGGAAAACGGGAATGACACCTGCTTATATCAAACTGACATCATATATATACTCAAGAGGAACGAGCTAAGATAGCTCACAACGAGTTCTATACCAAGAAATTTAAACCAAATGGTTGTACACAGCGGAAACATGCCTAGCACATACGCTGGCATTACAAGAACACTATACAAGTCTACCCAATATACTGAGTCTAAACAACTGATACCAAATCGTCCTCACCAAAACTGGAAATGATAACAATCCCCAACAAGAGCAACCTGCCAAGTAGGCCCCTGTTAAGTCGAGCCTCACAACGTATTACCACTTGCTTTCCTGGGGGGGAAACAAATAAACAAGGAACGGGGTGATATAAATCTCAGTAAGTTACTAGATACAAGTACATAACATGTTATCATGTAATCATGCAAATCAAGAAGATTATCAAATAATCATGCTCAAGATGTCATCAAGTAACAAGTATATGAGAGGCTAAGCCAACTCATCAAGTAGCTAGCACATAAAGCTAAACTAACACGTTACAAAGGATATTCCAACCTTATTTCTCCCAAGTAAACCATTGTTGTCGTTGCTTATTGCAGTTGACAAATCACGATCAATCAAGTTGCTGCTGTGCAGTACACAAGAGGACCCGGTAACCAGTATCACTCACAAGAACAAGATTCACGAGGTGTTCACGAGTTTAGCATTCACTTTATCAGGCGTATTGCTCTAATGAAGGAAGCTATGCCCTTACTATGGCCTGTAGTAAGGGGTCAAGCGCAGATACATAGATCCCCGATTATCACTTAGCCCCAGCACTCGCGATAAGCGTGAACCTATATATCTCCGAACAAGCAAGGACCAGCTGGACTCACATAAGAATGCACAAGTAGGTATTTACTTGAACTACGAGAGTATAGAACTAAGTCCAAAAGTAGTGGACTAGCTCTTCATGAACCATGTAATTGTTGGTAGTGGTGCCCTAGGCACGTTTAATAAACGTTGTAATTGTTATCATTTATTTCATATCAATAAAGAGATGTTTTGATTATTATTGTTGTTCATGTTACTTATAATAATCTCCGTCCCTAGTACTTGTTAAGCACTAGTATAAAGGCTAAATGATCATGGGATGATCATGTTAGATTTATGGGTACTTGTTTGGAACAAGGTACTGGACATGACCCGCTCTATGAGATTTATGTCATGGTCTAAGTCATACATATATCTCATAATAGTTATGTCATTTGAATCCTTAGACATGAAGTTACTATAGTCTTCCACTTGATGAACATTATGTTTGACATATTCAACGCTACTTTCAACCGAGTAGTTATAAAGGGTATGATTGGCATAATCGGACTCACGTAGGGAAGAATAGTAAGCTAAATGGATTTGTCCCTCTTCGGAGAGATGTCAAGCTTGGGCCTCTCGTAGGAATGATGTTGATGAAATGTTCGGCCGGACTCAAATGAATTGATTGGATCAATGTCATTTGGATTATCAACATATTCGGAATCGAGAAAGTATTGAACAAAACAAGTTGACTGTTTGACCATGACTTGTGTACAATGACATCGTGGACAAAGGGATTGTGACATATTCTAAAGGAATGCGAACTTGTATCTAGTTATACTATTTGGGTAGGTATGACGGTTTGCTAGAACCTAATCATATCTTATGGGATCATGTTTGAGCCCATTGCCAACTTAGTATAATCCTAGAGGGTCACACACAATAGAACGAATCTTTAAAAGGACTATATTGGAATTTTGGAAATTCTGGACATTCTGGGGAAGTGGGCGACCGCACAGTATTGACTGGGCGGCCGCACACTTAGCTCAGAAATGTACCAGTTTTGTTTCAGATAGATGTGCGACCGCACAGTGTATTCTGGGCGGCCGCACAGTACTGTCGACTGGCACTTTCCTAATTCGATTTGGAATGTCTTTTGACACAAGATTCCTATTTGGAATAGGTCTTGCTTGTGTATAAAAGGATGAGTTCGGCCAGAACTTCAGTGATAGCCTTTTGTGAGTCTCCAAAGAGTTTGAGAGAGGTTTTATTTTGTTCTAAGACATCTTTGGTTGAAGAACAAAATAATACACAAAAGAAAAATTCCATATAGTCATATCAAATTGTGAAAGTGTGTTTCATAGTTGTTGGTCTAGCAACCAAGATCAAAGAGCTCCTTTGATATTCGTTCGAAGTGTGGATACCGCTAGAGGGTGAAAATCATCATCTTCAAAGTTCGTGTTCAAGCTTTGTGATCGTTATCAAGTCTTCAAACCTCCACCAAAGACCAAGAGAATTTGATAGCCATCAAGGGTTAGTTTTATCCTATATTCATGTTATTGTATTTGATTTATCATATGAACGGATCTATGGCTTTGGGTTTCAAAATTTTAAATGCTAAATTCCGCTGCGCATGTATGATCGAAACCCAACAGTGGTATCAGAGCCCCGTTCATGTTGATTATATCAATACCTAGATCATGTTATGTGTATATAAATTGTTTATATGCCTTGCATGATATGAATATTGGAATATGTGATGTTTATGTGTTATGTGATTTTATGTGGTTTATTGTTTTGCAACTTTAATCGCACGATTCAATCGCAATAAATAAATTATGGTGGATTCAGAATTGTTGATTATTAATTTTTGATTGGATCAAAGTTTTAATAATTGGGGAAAAACAATTTTGAGACAAAATTTTCGAACTTAAAATTCCGCACATTCTGATTGAACCGGGCGACCGCACAGAAGATACTGGGCGGCCGCACAGTTTTTGGGCGACCGCACAGGTATTTTTGGCGGCCGCACGCCAAGATCAGAATGTCTGATTTTTGCTCAAAAATCAGAATTTGGAATTTTCGAGAGGTTCAACAGAACCAGTAACAGAACCAATCCAGACCTGCTGATCTGGAATGGGTTTTGGGTAGTTGGTTTGTGTCTTGATCTTGGGGTTTGACTTTCCTATTTGTTTAGTCTTGTGATTCCTAGATTGGTTCAAGTTTTGGATGGCTATAATCTGCGTTCATCGAGATTGTGTTTCCCAAAATTGATCGCAATCAAAGTTTCAAAGATAAAACGAAGTTAGAATTATGAAGAGTTCATATTGCTAAAATTGAGAAACAAAGTTCTTGATTCAAAGTTTGGAGATCCATGTGGAATTGTGAATGCAATTGGCCTACGTTCATCGAGACCATCTATTGCTTAGTTTCGGCCACATGGACTACTTTCTTGGTTTCTTGAATTAGTGCGGGATTGTGGTTGCCTAATGGCTTAGTTCGACCGCACTTCTTGTTGTCTTGATTTGGAAATAATCCGAAGTTGAAATAGTCTCATCCTCATAATTATAGAGAAACTAATGACACATAAATACCATGCTTAAATTAATGGAGATTAATTTAGTGGCTAAACTTGATGTATAACATGTTTATATTATGTGCTCATAAATGTGTTATATGCTATATGTGATGAACCTTCAAAGAAAGTTTTAAGTCCTTTTGCCATGCCATGATTAAAACACTTGTTTATACATGAGTATTTTATGTGGGCTCGCCAAAGCGAGGTGCATTGTTTTATTCATGTTTGAGCAAGATGAGTGAATAAGAGTTTCCTATGCGTTTAAAAATGGTTGGACTTATTAAGCGTCAAAACAGTTTTGGGCTTAAGGCAGAGATGAGATTTAACATGCTTTTTAAAATTGGATTTCTTAAAGAATCTCATGAAAAGAACTGAGAGTCATATGAGATATGATTGACAAGAGTTCTCTACCTAATTGATTTAATTTTGAGCGATGCGCCAAAGCGTACTCAAAATTAGATTAAAGCGGGATCTCAACCCAATTAAATTATATTATACATTGGATGTATAAGAAGGTTATATAATTTAGTGGGAGTATTTTGTTTAAAATACATTATTTATCTCTTTAATGAAAATCGGTACTTATTAAATTTTGGAAATTTTGCATATTTGTAGATAATGACTAATAACACTCAATCAATGTCGTTGCGATCAATCCTTGAGAAGATAAGCTCGAAGAGAATGGTACCAACTTTATGGATTGGATCCGTAGCATAAGAATTGTTGTTAGGCAAGAAGATAAGTTGTACATTCTCGATGGGCCTATCCCCGCTGAACCACTGCCTACTGCCCCTAGGGTAGAAAGAGACAATTACAAGAAACATCGTAATGATTCTAGAGATGTAAGTTGTCTCATGCTTGCCGCTATGTGTTCAAAACTCCAACAAAGTTTGGAACATTTGGAAGCCTATGAGATAGGCGTGGAGTTGAGAACTATGTTTCAAGAGCAAGCTAGGCAAGAGAGGTACAAGACCATTGTTGCATTCACTACTTGTAAAATGAATGAAGGGCAGCAAGTGAGTCCTCACTTTCTTAAAATGAAGGTTATGTAGAGCACCTTGAGAAACTTGGCTATCCAATCCCATTGGAGCTAGCCACGGATCTCATTCTTAATTCATTGCCTAAAAGTTATAATCAGTTTGTAATGAATTATAACATGCATGGAATGGATAAGAAATCTCTCTGAGTTGCATGGGATGCTCAAAACTGCAGAGATGAAAATTGTGGAGAAAGGTTCTCCCGTGCTCTTGGTTCATGATGGGAAGAAGCCTGGTGCAAAGGCAAGGGTAAGGCAAAAGTTGTCAAACCCAAGATAAGCAAGGCAAAGGTTGCTAAGGCTTCTGAGGCAAAACCCGATTCACAAAATGATGCAATCTGTTTCCATTGTCAAGAAATTGGTCATTGGAAACGTAATTGCAAGGCTTTCTTGGAAGAGCAAAAGAAGAAGAAGAGCAGCAAGGCTGCGTCGACTTCAGGTATCTATATGATAGATATTCTCCTTTCTACCACTGATTCTTGGGTATTGGATACCGGATGTGGTTCTCACATTTGTCTAAATGTGCAGGGACTAAAGAATAGGAGACTGCTTAAAGAAGGTGAAGTAGATCTACGTGTGGGAAATGGAGCAAGAGTTGTTGCATTAGCCGTAGGGACTTATGAAGTCACTTTACCTTCCGGACTAATTCTTGTTTTGAACAATTGTTATTATGTTCCGGATTTAAGCAGAAATATTATTTCAATTTCTTGTTTGGATAATGAAGGTTTCAAGTTTCTTATTGAGAATAAGAAATTTTCTATTTATTTAAATGATGTGCTTTATGGTATTGCTAATTCATTTAATGGCCTTTATATCTTGGATGTCAAGAATGAAAATAATGTCTATCATGTAAATAAGAAATCTAAACCTAATGATGTAAATCATACTTATTTGTGGCATTGCCGTCTTGGTCATATTAATGAGAAGCGTATCTCAAAACTCCATAGGGACGGACTTTTGGGTTCATGTGACTTAGAGTCATATGATACTTGTGAGTCGTGTCTTCTTGGAAAAATGACTAAGACACATTTTACCAAGTTGGGTGAAAGGGCAAGCGACTTATTGGGGTTGATACATTCCGATGTATGCGGACCATTAAGTAGCAATGCTAGGGGAGGATTTCAATACTTCATAACCTTCACTGATGATTATAGTAGATTTGAGTATGTTTACCTAATGAAACATAAAAGTGAAGCATTTGAGATATTTAGAATATTTCAAATGAAGTAAAAAACAACTTGGCAAAAGTATAAAAGCACTTCGATCAGATCGAGGTGGAGAATACTTAAGTCAAGAATTTGATGATCATCTAAAGAATTGTGGAATAGTTTCACAATTGACTCCACCGGGAACACCACAATGGAATGGTGTGTCCGAGAGGAGGAATCGGACTTTGTTAGACATGGTTCGATCAATGATGAGTCAAGTTGATCTTCCAATATCCTTTTGGGGTTACGCTCTAGAAACCGCTGCTTTCACACTAAATCGTGTTCCAACTAAATCGGTTCAAAAGACTCCATATGAGATGTGGAGCGGAAAGAAGCCTTGTCTATCTTTCATGAAGATTTGAGGTTGTGAAGTTTTTGTCAAAAGACTTATCTCAGACAAACTTGCACACAAATCTGATAAATGTATTTTCGTGGGATATCCTAAGGAAACTAAAGGATATTACTTTTACAACCGAGAGGACAACAAAGTGTTTGTTGCCCGAACTGGTGTCTTTCTAGAGAAAGAGTTTCTCTTCAAAGAAATCAGTGGGAGTAAAATAAATCTTGAAGAAATTCGAGACCCAGAAAATAACATTGAACCAATGGTGGAGCAAGAACAAGAACCACAAGGAGTTGTGGAACCTGTTCAAAGTACACAAGCAACTCGCAGATCTAGTAGGTTACGATCCGAGCCCGAGAGATATGGATTCTCGTAACGGATAGTAATGAGGTAGAAATCATTGAGAATGATGAACCGTCAACCTACCAAGAGGCGATGTCTTCTCCTGATTCGGACAAGTGGCTTGGAGCCATGAAATCCGAATTGCAATCCATGCAAGACAATCAAGTTTGGAATTTGATTGATGCGCCCGAAGGTGTAAAAACCATAGGATGCAAATGGTCTTCAAGAAGAAGACTGACATGGATGGGAATGTGCATACTTACAAAGCTAGGCTTGTAGCGAAAGGTTATAGGCAAGTTCATGGTATTGACTATGATGAGACCTTTTCACCCGTAGCAATGATCAAGTCTATAAGAATTTTGCTTGCCATTGCCGCATATCATGACTATGAAATATGGCATATGGACGTCAAAACCGCTTTCCTGAATGGAAAACTTCAAGAGGATGTGTATATGACACAACCAGAAGGTTTTGAACAAGATTCTAAGGTATGCAAATTGCAGAGATCCATCTATGGATTGAAGCAAGCTTCTAGGAGTTGGAATCTCCGTTTTGATGAATAGGTCAAAGAGTTTGGTTTCATCAAGAACGAAGATGAGCCTTGTGTATACAAGAAGATTAGTGGGAGCATAGTGCTATTCCTTGTTTTTATACGTGGATGACATATTGCTCATTGGAAACGATTCCTACACTTCAGTCTGTGAAGACTTGGTTAGGAAAGTGCTTCGCAATGAAAGATATGGGTGAAGCCGCATATATTCTTGGCATTAAGATCTATAGAGATAGATCAAGGAGGCTACTTGGTTTAAGCCAAAGTACATACATTGACAAGGTCATTAGAAGATTCCGTATGGAAAATTCTAAAGAGGGCACCTTGCCCATGTTACATGGAGTTTCTCTAAGCAAGACTCAATGTCCTAAGACAAAAGATGAGCATGAGAAAATGAATGATGTTCCATATGCTTCGGCAATTGGGTCCATCATGTATGCCATGATTTGTACTAGGCTGGATGTGTCTTATGCTTTGAGCATGACAAGTAGATACCAATCCGACCCTGGCGAAAATCACTGATAGCTGTAAAAGCGATTCTTAAGTACTTGAGAAGAACTAAAGACTCGTTTTTGGTCTATGGAGGAATGGAAGATGATCTCGTTGTAAATGTTTACACGGATGCAAGCTTCCAAACCGACAAAGATGATAGCCGATCGCAATCGGGTTTTGTGTTTATGTTAAATGGTGGAGCTGTAAGCTGGAAAAGTTCCAAGCAAAGTACAACCGTTGATTCTACAACAGAAGCTGAGTATATTGCTGCATCGGATGCTGCAAAGGAAGCTGTTTGGATTAAGAAGTTCATAACTGAACTTGAAGTGGTTCCTAGTATTGCTAATCCAATAGACCTTTATTGCGATAATAATGGTGCTATTGCTCAAGCAAAGGAACCAAGAGCACATCAGAAATCCAAACACATACTTAGGCTTTTTCATATCATTCGAGAGATCGTTGATAGGGGAGACGTAATATATGCAGAGTACCTACTGATGACAATGTTGCGGACCCGCTAACAAAGGGACTTCCACAAGCTAAACATGATGGTCATGTTAGGTCCATGGGTATTAGATACATGAGAGATTGGGCCTAGGGCAAGTGGGAGATTGTTGTAGTGGTGCCCTGGGCACGTTTAATAAACGTTGTAATTGTTATCATTTATTTCATATCAATAAAGAGATGTTTTGATTATTATTGTTGTTCATGTTTACTTATAATAATCTCCGTCCCTAGTACTTGTTAAGCACTAGTATAAAGGCTAAATGATCATGCGATGATCATGTTAGATTTATGGGTACTTGTTTGGAACAAGGTACTGGACATGACCCCCTCTATGAGATTTATGTCATGGTCTAAGTCATACATATATCTCATAATAGTTATGTCATTTGAATCCTTAGACATGAAGTTACTATAGTCTTCCACTTGATGAACATTATGTTTGACATATTAAAACGCTACTTTTAACCGAGTAGTTATAAAGGTATGATTGGCATAATCGGACTCACGTAGGAAGAATAGTAAGCTAAATGGATTTGTCCCTCTTCGGAGAGATGTCAAGCTTGGGCCTCTCGTAGGAATGATGTTGATGAAATGTTCGGACCGGCTCAAATGAATTGATTGGATCAATGTCATTTGGATTATCAACATATTCGGAATCGAGAAAGTATTGAACAAACAAGTTGACTGTTTGACCATGACTTATGTTCAATGACATCGTGGACAAGGGATTGTGACATATTCTAAAGGAATGCGAACTTGTATCTAGTTATACTATTTGGGTAGGTATGACGGTATGCTAGAACCTAATCATATCTTATGGGATCATGTTTGAGCCCATTGCCAACTTAGTATAATCCTAGAGGGTCACACACAATAGAACGAATCTTTAAAAGGACTATATTGGAATTTTGGAAATTCTGGACATTCTGGGGAAGTTGGCGACCGCACAGTATTGACTGGGCGGCCGCACACTTAGCTCAGAAATGTACCAGTTTTGTTTCAGATAGATGTGCGACCGCACAGTGTATTCTGGGCGGCCGCACAGTACTGTCGACTGGCACTTTCCTAATTCGATTTGGAATGTCTTTTGACACAAGATTCCTATTTGGAATAGGTCTTGCTTGTGTATAAAAGGATGAGTTCGGCCAGAACTTCATGATAGCCTTTTGTGAGTCTCCAAAGAGTTTGAGAGAGGTTTTATTTGTTCTAAGACATCTTTGGTTTGAAGAACAAATAATACACAAAAGAAAATTCCATATAGTCATATCAAATTGTGAAAGTGTGTTTCATAGTTGTTGGTCTAGCAACCAAGATCAAAGAAGCTCCTTTGATATTCGTTCGAAGTGTGGATACCGCTAGAGGGTGAAAATCATCATCTTCAAAGTTCGTGTTCAAGCTTTGTGATCGTTATCAAGTCTTCAAACCTCCACCAAAGACCAAGAGAATTTGATAGCCATCAAGGGTTAGTTTTATCCTATATTCATGTTATTGTATTTGATTTAATCATATGAACGGATCTATGGCTTTGGGTTTCAAAATTTTAAATGCTAAATTCCGCTGCGCATGTATGATCGAAACCCAACAGTGGTATCAGAGCCCCGTTCATGTTGATTATATCAATACCTAGATCATGTTATGTGTATATAAATTGTTTATATGCCTTGCATGATATGAATATTGGAATATGTGATGTTTATGTGTTATGTGATTTTATGTGGTTTATTGTTTTCCACAAATAGTGTATGATTCCAAAATGGGACATCATACTAAACACATCATTAAGATGAATATCTACTCATTAAGAGCTCAACAACAACGTGCAACAAAACAATTCCCAAATAAAGGATCTCAAAGTAGGAGAATCCTTCAAATGCATCAAGAACATGAACAATACTAAAATAAACTCAGAACGGTTACACATCCCACACTTGGTCACAATCGGACCATTATCAATACTTTTGGGTTATAAAACACCTATCGAAATGTCCTAGGGTAACAACTAGAACCTCATCATGATCTGAACCTTAAACCCATATGAATAAACCAACCCATCATGTAGTACTCAAGAAGAGTTTTCCAACGATAGTTTACACGACTAAGACGGAGTCCGGATGAAGAAGTTATGGCCCTCGAGAGATTGGACAAGAAAACAATTATTTTCACAGAAGGTAGAGGGTGCGCGCGCCTCCCACCAACAGGGTGCGCGCGCCTCCTGAATCAGTTAGGAATGCGCCACAATGGGGAAGGAGGGTGCGCGCGCTGCGTCGCCAAGGGTGCGCGCGCCTCCAGAGTTCAGAAGGAAAAACCTCACATGGAGATGGAGGGTGCGCGCACCTCCAAGAAAAGGTGCGCGCGCCTCCTGCGCCGGACAGAGAAATCTGCAGAATTTTTCCTGGGTTCTTCATATTTCTTACAAAATCAAACATGAACCTTACCCATTTCACAACCCAACATTTCTACCAAGTTCTAATAGCATGCCCAAGCACCCACAACAGCCTATAAGTCTATAAGGAACCTAAATAACATCATCTAACAACCCTAAACCAAGATTAATCCCAACATTATCAAAATCACAAAAGATGAACAAAAATACAAATAATCCCAAACTCAACCAAAGAAGCCATGGATATCAACAAGAACATCAATAGAGCTAAAGAAGAGCATTTTTGACATAAATGGGGGAAAAGTAACTTACCCAAATGTTTATTCAATCATTCTAACTCTAATTCTCCGATGCCCAAAATTGATTTCTTGCCTACTCCTTCTGTTTCACCAACTCAAAAGTACAACTTAACACCCTAATTTGAGTCAAGCTCTAACAACCCAATTCAACAGTAACAATTCCATAAATCAACCAAATAGCAATTAACACAAATCATACTTCCAAGGTCACAAAATCACAAAAAGTACCATATATATAACATGCATGAACATTTATATAATTAAAAGGGGAATAGTAACTTACTTATTTCGGAGAAAGTATAAATGACTACTTTTCTAATGGATGGAAAGATCTACTTAACACCCTGAACATTTTATATAAAATGAGTATTAAGAATAGAGGAATAATTGAAGGCCAAAAATAGGAAAATAGATCGAACTTACTTACTCCTTTCGTTTGCAGAGACAGAGAGAAATGGAGAAGAAGAAAACAAAAGAGGAAAGTGTTTGGTCAGAGGGAGTGGGGAATGCGCAGAGAGAGAGGAGAAAGGTGAGTTATATAATTGGCCATTTACACTTAAGCCCTCCAAGTTAATCAATTACATTTAAACCCTAAGGTTTCAACTTAACACTTAACTCCCTTATCATTAATTACAAATACTAACTCCACTATTTTAGTTTCTACTTAAGCTAGTAAATTATTTTGCAACCCAATTACTTATTTTTAATATTTTAATAGATCAAATAAGTCTTTTTAAAATAATCAAACTAACGCAAATTAAATTATAAAAAAAATATTCAATGTAAACTTTATATAAAATTGGGACGGGTCGTCCCCCACAAATGCTCAACTTATGACTGAAAAATAGTGTCGGGGTTTGGGGTCGTTACATTCTACCCTCCTTAAAAAGAATTCGCCCGCGAATTCACTTACCACAATCATAACACGTAGTCATATCGAGGCTACCTATATATCGATTCTCATGTAGCAAATAAAAATCCCAATTAAGGACTTATTAAATATTTTAGACATAGCCTCCATAAATCAAACTTAAATCCAAATTCCGATTTCCATCAATTTGTATCAAATAACTAACACATATGAAACACACATATCACACGTATACTCGTATTAAGAATTCTATAATCAACTCCGTCTTTCATCCGGAATTCCAAATTCTCACGACTATCATTCTTTTCAGTTCATGATTGGCACTCTTAGGTTAATTGCTTCAAGAAACTAAATCCTCCACTGGATCTTAAGATCTCGCTTTCGGATACCAACATCACTTGTTTACCAATTCTGAATCATAAATAATATATTTCTGATTAGCATTAAGCTCTCAATCCACCCTTAAATCATTACACACCCATAAGATATTTTTCCATTATCCCAATAGTATTTGAAATCAACTCCACACACACGTAGTATACCCTTAAAATATATATATCGGTCCCAAGGATTTTCTAATATTATAACAAGACCCAAATAAATATCCATACACTCTGAGAAGTCTATTAAAATCAAGATGTACCACAACGGTCCTTGTCATATATTATCTCCACAAGTATCCCATGTATCATACTACTACCTGAACAATTTAGGGAAGGTATAAGACTAACGATTATTGTCAACCCATGAATTTAATTATATACACGAAAATTTACCGTTATCAACTATTCGATCCATTATGATTCCTTAAATTCATCCCATTCAACGGTATCCAATATGATATACACATCTTACATATTCAGTGATTCCACTACTACACTCATCTTTCTTATGTGATAAAACATAATACAGTTATAATCCTTGAATTTCTCAACCTACTTGCATTAACTCATATTTATCCTTTCGGAGGAAAATATAATCATCCAACATTGATAACCCATTAACATCATTTCCAAACTGGTCCCATAAAAAAACAAATATGATTTTCTAAGACAATATCAATAAAAATCACAATCAATCCCAAGTCATAGATAGTTCTATTTATCAAGAGTTAATCCTCGAAACATATACAAATACCCTACCATCCTGAATCAATATACCCCTCAATCTCTATTTGGAAGCATTACTATAGATAATGAATTCATCAATTTTTACTATAATGGAGAACGTAACATATCTCCAAGAAAACATAACACTGATCATACCTTTTAGATAACAGTGATCCTAGCCAAATCCATGAAACAACATCAATACCGAAATTATCATCAATCAACCTTTCAATATTCGAAAACTGTTTCACACTTGTCAATTCCTACTAAAGTCATGAAAATCCCAAAAATATGCCTATCCATTTTACATATTGTTTCCACTTGTAGCGATCAATAAGTAACTGAAGAAAACCATTGTAAAACAATACATCCATTACTCCCGTTAGATCTTGCGAACCATTGTTTCTTTCAAGAAATTTTAATAAAATCCCAAATTGATATTAATTCTCTCCCTACGACTTGACTTGGTGCATGTCAAAATGTCCTTAAGCAATTCACCCCTAAAATCAAATTATGATTTGTAAATAACAGTCTTCGATACTACTAGACCACTTATCCTTCGAAATGACATAACTACGAATTCATAAAAAAAAATATATATATACTTAATATAAGAAATTGTCTTCGATACATCCCCATATTTGATTTTTGACCAATAACAGCCACCTATCATTCAAACTCCGACTAAACCACTAATCAGCTCCAAGTATGAAAATATTCACTAATATAAGATAGCAAATGGTAAATCGTCATAGTTACCTAGTTGAGCTCTCTGAAAAGTTAATCAGTTTAGGCTCAAAAATCACTTAAATCCGATTTAATATGTACAAGTTATGACTAATCACAATTTAATCAAGTTCCCAAAACCACACAGGGATTGAATCACTTACTCACCTATATTTTAACTCATCTTGTAAATCAAGTTTTCTATCGGTTTCTTCCATCACAAATGGGGTTTATATAGGCTAAAGGGAACACCACTCCATTCATCCAAAGCAATGCAAGAACAAAAACAATATATGAACTAGGAAAACAAAAAGTTGCTAAAAACCGTCATGCTGGCAGACTATACCTTCTGCACCAAAAACTCATTTTCTCCCATTCTAGAGCTCGAAACGATAAACCGATTTTTCCCTATGAAGTAGACACATAGATCTATCCAACGAATGTTTACACGCCTCCAGAAACTTCTAGATCAGAACAGTTTATTCTCCGAAGTTGACTCAAAATCTGGTTCTGAAATTCCTTAACCTCGGCTTTATTGATTTTTTGTTTCTTATCCTTTGCTATGCCCTTCAATATTCTTTCTTCTAGGATATTATTCTGTATAAGGTAGTAATTACATAGTCTCGTATTTGAAAATACACCTCACTATAGATCCAAAAATGAGGACAAACACGTTTATATACCTCGAAACATTGTCTACTTTACGAAATAGATACACCTAAGTCTTCAAAAACTCGTACCCTCAATTCTCAAGCCAACTACCCCAATGGAACCCATACTATTAACACCAATCCTATGTCTGGTATACCACAAGAGAAGAAACCCTCGACGTCAAATGGCAACCCATAACCCAACAAATTTCTATCTAACCACATCCACTAATTCATCATGTTTCTGCTGCACAAATTTTTCCATGACTAAGGAAACTAATTGACTTCAAGAAACTTAGTTTCCTATACGCTCAAAATCATAACACCCAGTATTGAAACCTATTCAATATCAGAGTTATTTATCCCTTTCAGAGCTAAAAAACCATTGCTCTGATACCAACTGTCACGCCCCAAATTTCAAATCCATACAATATTAAAATTTACATAATGCACATCTCCAAAATGCTAAAATAACCAACCGGCGCGTGAATTCAACTATAAAACCAATACCATTCAACAACACCTCAACGAGATTTCAACTCGGAGAACAACTTACAAATGCGGAAGAAAGAACATCTAATAACAATATACCCAAAGCACAACCTATACATACATACACTATACGACCACGATCTCAAAAATGTATACAAAGCTCCATTGAGCAACTACTCTAAGAGAAGGTAACATGCTCATAAATCTCAGCCACATGCGATCTCACGTCGTACTATCACTTGCTTCCTGGGGGGGGGGGG
>JAOWBW010001460.1:60227-131833 GCA_026119855.1 Campanula takesimana
CAAACAGCAAATGCGGCTCCGAACAGCATACAGCAAATGCGGCTCGAATAGCAAACAGCAAATGCGACTCCGAACAGCATACGCAAATACGCTCCGAATAGCAAATAGCAAATGCAGCTAAGAATAGCAAACAGCAAATGTGGCTCGCAACGGCATACAGAAAATGCGGCTCTGAATAGCAAATAAAAATGTTGCTCAAACAGCAAAACAGCAAATGCGGCTCCGATAGTAATTTGGTCATGGTGAACCACTGAAATTACCACCATCTTTAGCAACATATTATCACACTATAAGTCTACACGATAGACAGGTGCCGCGTGTGTCCTTCGGGCAACAGTAGTGACCATTCGCAAGCCTAAGTGGTACACCAAGAGTTAACATCAGAATCACATCATCGGCAAACTTCAATCAAAGCTCGGTCATGGTGAACCGCACAATCACCGCACTCTCCATAAGAGAAAGCACAACATGATGAGTTCGCTCAACGGACTCCCACTCAGTTCCAGTCCACTCAAGGGACTTTAAACCGCAAACGGATTCATCCAGTCCGCTCAAAGGACTTTAAACTGGCAAACGGATTCGCCAAACGGATTCAGCCAGTCCGCTTAACAGACTTTAAACCGCAAACGGATTCGCCAAACAATTCAGCCAGTCCGCTCAATGGACTTTAAACTGGCAAACGGATTTGCAAATGTATTTAGCCAGTTCGCTCAACGGACTTTTAACCGCAAATGGATTCGCCAAACGGTTTCAGCCAGTCCGCTCATCGGACTCTAAACAAGCTTAACGGTTCCGCTAAACGGCTACAGCCTCAGCTGCTAACCAGACTCTAAACCTTGGCCACGGTGGTCCATCTCATATCACCGTACCTCTTCCAACAAAAGTCGCTCACACAGGGGAAAATCTCTATCCTTGCAATTTCAAATTCTTGTTTTTATCGAGTCTTTGTTTTCTTTTCTTTCCTTTTTTCTTGTGTGATGTCCTCGGCGGATGTCTTTCTTTCGTCGGCGCATTTTGCCTTCGCAGCCTTCGCATCCATGCTGCCGAGGGCTCTGTAGACACCCCTCCTTAGACCGCTCCACCCGGTTATATAGATAGTATTTTTTTAACTTATTTTTGTTAGTTTCTGTTAAGTTCCTGACTGACTCTGTTAAGTCCAGGGGCTAAACTGAATAACAGATCTAACTTCCAGTCCATTCGATCAAAAATGCCTTTTCAGAGTCGGCGCCTCTGCCCTTTGAGGTCATACGCGTGCGCCTTCCGCCCCAAAGGTCGGAGGCGCGCGCTTCTGGGCGTCAGTTACAGATTCTCTCCAAGAATCCCTCCCTTGCTCAATTACATGATTTTTCTCAGGAATTCCCTCCTTGTTGACTTTGTTTTGGCACCAAAAACATCTTCTTTTTTACCTATAAAAACCCCCTTCTCCACCATTTCAAGAGAGGACTTTGGACACAAAAAAGAGCCCCAAAACTCTACTAAATCTCTACACAAAATTTGAAGTCATCATTTTCTTCCTAATAAGGTACAACTCTTCTATTTCTTATTTCTTTTGTGTCTTAATGTATGCAATCCCCATCAAATGGACATGACCAAATGATAACTTCATTACTTTGAAGTTGTTTAAAGGTTATGTCCCTACATTTAAACTAGATTTTAATTCTCCTTTATTTCTCTTAAATGTAATTGTTGAGCGCAAGTTTTATTAATAAAAGAAGGACATTTTTAGCATAGAACACCTTAGTAGAAAGACAGCTTTAGCCGGGTGGAGTGGGTATTTAAGTACTTCCCACTCCGTAACCTAACCCCGAACCCGTCTCTCCCGAATCTATGGTTTTGTAAATAAATTAGGCTATATTAGGTTTTTCTTATGTTCCTTAAAAAACAAGGTGGCGACTCTAATATTTAAAAACCAAATAGACATCCTAGGATAATTCACCGCTCAACGTGTCTCCTCGTAAAAACATAAGAAATAGAAAAAGGAGATACGTGTGTCACCATTGTTTTGCTCCTGGTCATATACGGCCATTTTGTATAAGCTGAAACAGGAACTTGGCTTGGAGAAGAATGGTGGTCACTTGAGCAGACAGTTGAGCGCACAACCTGTGTGTCAACTGAACAGACAACCCTAGGCAGAATCAAAATCCACTTGGGTAAAGAAAGAAGACACAATATCAGGTGGTATTCACATCCCTTAAGGGCATTTTTAGGGATCCTGGTACTTTGATAGTGGCTGCTCCTGCCACATGACTGGATCACTTGAGCACTTTAGTGACTATGAGACCTTTAACGGAGGAAAAGTCAATTTGGTGTAGGAGCTCAAAGCAAGATAATTGGAAAGGTATACTGAAGGTAGAAGGTTTTCCTAGTTTGCACAATGTGTTGCATGTGGATGGTTTAAAGGCTAATTTGATAGCATAAACCAATTGTGTGATGATATGTCAAGTTTGATAAGAAGACGTGTGAGGTCTTTGATGATTCAACAGATGTGTTTTAAAGGATTAATATCCTCTTATCATTGTTACAAGTTGGTTGAAAATATTTCACATCTTAACCCGATTTTGGTAATGCTCCTGATCTTATTGTCAAATCTGCTAAGAATTATGTTACAGGTTGTACATGAGGACATGATCTGGTTAATGATGAATCTGAACCAAAAAACTCAAAGGAATCTGCAGAACCGGCACTTATGCAGATAGATGATACACCAGCTGAGCAGACAACTCAGACAGTGCGAGAATTAGGTTCAGATTTTGAAACCACAGAAGGATTTAACCTGAATGAAGGAGCTGGTGTGAGCAGGTTTGAAGATATTCTTTCCATAATACATTATTACCATCCTACTTCCCAGGTCATTGGGGAGTGAATGAAGAGAAACTAAGAGGAAAGAAGGTCAATCACTATGACCATGCAGTTTTGGTATGCATGAACTCTATGTTCCATCAAGTAAGTTCATGTTGTTTTGTTGCTAATGATGAATCTAATTCAGAGGCATTTTTATGTCATTTGAGGGGGAGTTAATTATTATTCCAAAAAGCACCAATGTTAGTTATTTTGGTAATCATTTGTGTTTTTGGGAACAAACTTTTGTTTTCGCTATCAGCTGCTGAATCACAATGTGTAGCAGTTGTAGTAGGTGCACTAAACTCCTTTGGATGTATAAATTGATCACATACCGTGGAATCAAAGACAAAATCTCGTCTGTCTTTTATGGTGCTAAGGGTACCATAGAGATAGTTAAAGGCCCAGTTCAATGTTCTACCCCTAAGCATCTTGATTTTAGGCTTCACTGTGTTCGAGATATTATTAATCGAAAAATCATTAATCGTCAATTTGAGGTAAATAATAAACGATTGATGATATTTTCATAAGCCTTTGTTTTAGAGAGATGTTTTTCTCTCGGTGTGTTTGAGTTTAGTTGATCGCACAAGTGTGCGGACAACTGTCTGCATCTCTGTATAATTGTATATTACAGAAAAAAAAAAAAAAAAAAAAAAAAAAAACTGCATTCATGCTCTGCATGATTATCTCTTATGGTCACTTGGTTGACCTTTCCCGTGGCTCTGTGTTTCCTTGAATGTGAAACCCTTCTTAACCTGATAATAAAATTATCTTATTAATTCCTTCGTGTTGTTTATCATAGAGTGGACACTTAGTCTTAAGTTACGGGAAAAACAAGCTTCCTCCTTTCTTTGAAGTTAGAACTCATTTAGGCAAAATGCCGACGTTGTCCAAAAATACATCACTTGAGGAAAAAAGTATGGTAGCACTGTATTGTGAGAGTGAATAGCTCCTCCCCATAACAATAATTCAATCCTTAAAATGAAGTGTTCTAGAGGCTACATGATTGAAGGACATCTCATTGAATTCATGTATGTTTAAACTGTTGGATATTATGCCCTAGCTCTTGAGAAAGGCCTGTGTGTTATATCATAGCTTCATTATTATAGAGATAACAAACCTGATTATTATATCTTTTTCATGTTTATTATAATAATCATTGTCCCTAGCACATAATCATGTGATGATTATGGTGCATAGGATGCGGATTAAACTGTGAGTACTTGTTGGAGAACAAAGTACTGGATAGACCCGTTATGAGTTTATGTCATGGTCAAATGTCATAATTAAATCTCCTAATAGTTATACCATTTGAATCCTTAGACTTAATATTATCATGGTCTTCCACATGATGAACATTATGTTTGACGTACTCAAACGCTACCCTTAACCGGGTGGTTATAAAGGCTACGATTGGCATAATCGGATTCTTGTAGGGAAGAATGATAAGTCAAGATGGATTTGTCCCTCTCTCAAGAGAGATATCAGCTTGGCCACTCGATGAGTGAGATTGATGATAGTGCATGGCCATGCCCAAATGAATTGATGTGTTCAATGTCATTTGCTCATATCAATCTACTCGGGATCGTTGGACAACGTAAGTTGACGTGTGTAGACACCCCGCCTTGGACCGCTCACCCCGATTGCACATTTGACTTTGTGTTTCTCCCCATTTTAAGTGTTTCTCGTTAGTTTCTGTCACTTCCGTTAAGTTCCTGACTGACTTCGTTACGTCCAGGGACTAAACTGAATGACAGGGCTGACTTTCTAGTCCATTCTGTCAAAATTGCCTTCTCTGAGTCGCGCACCTCCGACAGGAGGAGTCAGGCGCGCGCGCCTCCCGCCCCAAAGCAGGAAGCGCGCGCCTCTGGGCGTCAGTTACAGATTTCTGGCCAGGATTCCCTCCCTTGCTCAATTTACAAGATTTTGCCCGGGAAGGATTTCTTGGTGACTGAGTTTTGGCACCAAAAACACCCCTCTTTCACCTATAAAAACCTCCCTTTACCTCCATTTTCAAGGATCGAAAAATGATCGAAAAAACCGATCGAAAACTAGACAAAAATCACTTTCTAAAGGTTCTCCAAGGATCTCATCAAGCAACACTTGAAGTTCTTCAAATTGTAGGTAAAAGTACATCTTTTCCTTTCTTTTCTACTTCATCTCCTCTCTCTCTTTTACTTTAATCAAATGTGCAATCACCCAAATCATTTTGGGACATGACTCTAATGATCACCTCATCTCATTGAGGTTGGTTAAGGAGTTATCTCCTACATTCCAAATCCTATTTTAAACCCCCTTTTCATGACTTAAAGAAGAAAAGAAGAACATTTTCATTCATGTAGATTTTGATCAAGCAAGACCAACTTTAGTTGGGCGAGATGGGTGTTTCGGTACTTCCCATCTCGTAATCTAACCCCCGAACCTCAAAACAAAGAATCTCTGTTTTCGTAATCAAACTTAGGCTACAATCTATAGGTTTTTCTTATGTTCCTCAAAACATAGGTGGCGACTCTAAAAACAAGTTAGACATCCTAGGATAATTCACCGCTCTAGCCAAGCCGTGGTTCCCCGGGGTATCTACAGTGGCGACTCCGCTGGGGAGTATTTGAGGGTTAAACTTGCATTCTGATCGAAATCTACATCTTTTCTGGGCATTCTGTTTCCTGATGGGGGAGGCGCGCGCGTCTGGCCTTTTAAGCCTAAGGCGCGCGCATCCCGCATCAAGAACCAGAATCGCCCACTTCTTCATGTTCTTCATCTTCTTCTTCTGTTATTCTGCACTAATCACTTCTGCAGGGGTTACAATATGAACATAGGACCAGGGCAATCCCCTGAGTCCAAAGTCTGACATTCTGACAGTGTGCCCCAGAAGCGCGCGCCTCCCATAAGCATTGCGCCATGCGCGCGCGTCCCACATCAGCACTCAGAGGCGCACGCTTCTGGGTTGGTTTCCAGAACAGAAACAGGTTTCAGTGACTGAGCAGAACAGTGGGGTGTGGGCACAGTTGCCTGCATCAGAACAGAATTGAACCCTCGGACTGTTTTAATTTTGTGTTTTATTTACCGGTCACACGGGTGATTCGGGAGTTGTAATTTTATGTGCTTATGTGTTTTGTGTGTTTTTCTTTCTTTTCAAAAAAAAAAAAAAAAATTGTCACTTGTTAGACCTCACACTACATGCACATATTCCTATGAACTGCTCACTATCGAGTCGCACAAGTCCAACCCCAAACCCGTCGAGGCCCGTCCTAGAAAGTTTCAAGCTCCACCAGACCTTGGCTCTTTCGAAGCGGTAAACCTCAGCCCGTGGCGTAGTTCAAGACTACATGCCGGGGGTGACCTTTGAGCCTCATATTCAAGCCGAGCACAAACCACACAATTCTAGTTAGGGTCTAACACTCCGTGACTCAAGTCGGTTTCCATGTACCGAGATTTCCCTAAACTAATGTCTTCAAATCATACATGCCAACTTGTTGAAATGGACGCAATAAAAATCCGTCCCCGCATGTATGCTTTACTACATTAATTTAGTTTAATCTCGATACATGTAGGATTCACAAGCGCGATGGAATCCGATGAGTATATGGGACCGCGAGATGGTCTATATACTAGTGTGACGATTCCATTATTTTCTTAGAAACCCCAAAAGGGATTCATTCCCTCCGACTTATAAAAAAAAAAAAAAAAAAAAGAGTCTTTTCTTATGTGGTTCGAGTCGTGTGCCCAACTGTGTGTTCTAAGCCTCTTCATGGACCGCAAGTGTTACTCAAGACTGACAAGGGCCTCTTCTGCAATATAGGTTCAATTGGTACTTACAAAGTCTACCGGGATTCAGCAAATCGGTTAGTCCGTGAAGAGATCACTCCAACAGCTCCAACATCAACCATGACCGGCAGCAGCAACACCATGTCTCTCGAACAGCTCTCAACTATGGTCCAACTCCTCCAAGAGCAAGTCTCCACCCTTAACAAGGAGGCACAAAGCAAAGACGACATTTGGCAATCCCACCTCGACAGCCAAAGGGAGGCCCACGAGGCCGAAATGGAACTAATGAAAGAAAAGCTCACCAACCTTGCCAAGGGAAAGAACAAGAACAATGATGATGAATCCGAATGGACCGAGGGTTTGTTCAAGAGTCCTTATGTCAACACCCGCACCAAGAAAATGGGGGAACCAAGTTCCGAGAACAATGAGCCCAAAATGGTGGATTCTATCATGGCCTACATCGACCAAAAATTCAATGGGCTCAACATGGGGAAAGGTTCCGACACAAGCCTTTATCAATCATCCATCCTCATGAGTACTATGGCCGCTCTTCCCGATAAGTTCAAGATGCCCGACATAAGCAAATTCAAGGGCAACTCTTGTCCTATGGCTCACATTGAGACTTATATTTGGGCAATGGTTCCAAAGAAGGTCTCCACCAAGGTGATGGCTCAATGCTTTCCTCTCACTCTCGAGGGGGCGGCAAAAGATTGGTATGCTACTCTCCCGCTCACTGTCCGTCTTGATTGGGACTCCGCCATGCTTGCCTTCAAGAACCAATACCAAGGCAACACCACTCACCGGCCCACAAGGAAAGAGCTAGAGAACACTACTCAACGAGACAATGAGTCCTTCATCGACTTCACAAGGAGATGGAATGACAAACTCTCTGAAATTGTTGAGAGGCCGAACACAAAAGAGCAAATGGACATATTTCTCAAGTGTCTCAAGATTGATCTCCGCACTCACCTAAGTGGGGCTTGCTACTCCGACTTCTCCCAAATGTATGAGGCGGGGGTACGCATGGATGACTTGCTCAAGGAGATTAAGAAGACCACTCCTACTTACCGCTACAAGGCCGCTTCCAACTCCACAAAAGAGGCCTCGGTCAACGCCGTCACTATTGACAAGGGGAATTACAAAAAGGTTCCTCCACCTCAAGGGAAGAAGTCCCGAAGTGACCGTGTCTACACGCCTCTCCAAGGCATGACTCAAACCGAAGTGTTCGAGGTCCTCAAGGCAAAGGGTCAAGTCACACCCGTGCAAGGGTACCAACCCAAGACGATCCAATCCAATCATGCTCACCACAAATATTGTGGCTACCACCAATATAGTGGCCACACCACCGAGGAATGCTTCGTTCTCCGCAATGTCATTCAAGATCTCATAGATAAGAAAGAATTTGTAGTGACTAATGACGAGCATGTCAATGTAATAGAGATAGGAGAACTCGAGGGGACCACCCATTCAATCCCAATTGTGAATGGGGGCCCCAATGTTATGAATAAACTTGACAATTCTTGTTATGTAGTGACTTACGATGAGGTAATGAGGGAAGTACTAGAGAATAGGAAAAAGAAGCAAGATGGGAACGTCAACATGCTAACTCGATCCGGTCGAGTCATAGCAAGCAACCCTTCCACTTCCGCACCGAGCTCCTCTTCTCAAAAGCCGCAAGCTCACAACGCTCCCGAAGATCCTCTACTTGTCCAACTCAAGAAAACTCAAGCCAACATCTCTATTTGGGACCTCATTGCATCCTCAAAGAAACACCGAGATCTTGTCATCCGCAATCTCGATGATACATCAGTTTCTCCCGATACTACTCCCGAGGACCTCACAGCAATGATTGGTCACATTCATTTTGGCAACGTCATCACCTTTGCCGATATGGACCTTCCACCGTTTGGTTCCGACCACAACGAAGCTATTTACCTCAAGGTACGAGCAAGGGGGAGGCCCGTCTCAAGAGTCTTAGTGGACGGTGGTTCCGCACTCAATCTCATGCCTGGTAGAATCATGGGCATACTGGGGCTTAAGGATTCTGATTTGAAGCCTTCTACTCAAGTAATCCGAGGTTATGACAGCACCGCCCGTACAGTCATGGGTATGATCGAAATAGACATTGAGTTTGGGAGCATGGTCATGTCCGTTCCATTCCAAGTGCTTGATATCCCGGCCTCGTTCAACTTACTGTTGGGTCGACCATGGATTCACAGTGCTAATGCCGTACCGTCAACCAAGGAATCCTACATCCCGTACAAGTCCCATTTGTCAAGAACACCTTCGGTTTGGGGTATGAGCCTTCCAAAGAAGACTTGAAACAAGAGCAAGCGATCAAGAACGAAAAGGCCCGAGCTCGTAAAGAAGGCCGTCGGTATGAAGTCCCTAATCTAAGGCCTTATCTCAAGACGTTGAATGGTTATTTTGTCCGCCAAGGGGAAGACGTTCCATACATGATCTTTCCCGAGCCGTGGGTTAACAATAAAGGTGTCAAAAAGCCCGGCCTCGAAATCTTCTCCGATTGTGAGATCCAGATATCCGAAAGAGAACCAACTCCCATGTCGCCCCGTGAATGGTGGGGAAGGAAGATGACTATAGAATCCGAGACAGAAATCACCGTGGGGGAGGAACTGACAGATTTAGCCTCCATGTTCGAAGAGCTCGCCATGATGAATAAATGCCAAGTTAACGCCATCCATGACACCGTCATCATGAACGAGACTATCAGTGAGATCCCGCCAAGCTCCGAGCCGATCAACAATTGGTATTCAATAAAAGGGCCCGTGGTATCCGAGGAATTCTTAGTCCAAGAAATGGGTTGCATACCCCGCACAGCAACAAAGGAAGAGCAGCTCACACTTACTTTCGAGTCCGAGAGTGTCTCTAATACCCTCACCCAAGAGGATTTGGAGGCCATAGCCGAGCGTGTGTTTCCTTTCTTTGCTAATGAAAAATTTGATATTTCTGAGTACCCTGAGATTGCAAACATCATAAATGATGAATTAACTAATAATGAACTTAACGAACAAGTTAATAACGATTCAAATTATGATGAAATAGACCACGAAAACACAACATACTTAAATGAACTTGCTCAACAAGTCCGTAGTCGTGGCGAGAATGGTCCAAAGGCTGACGAAGAATTGCATGTTGTTAATCTGGGTACCGAAGAAGAGCCAAAAGAAACTAAGATTGGAAGCTTCTTCAAGGGGGACGACAAAGACAGATTGACTGCATACTACGGGAGTTCGTGGATGTGTTCGCATGGTCATACAAAGACATGCCGGGTTTAGACAGAAAGGTAGCGGAGCACAGGATTCCGATCAGAGAAGATGCCAGGCCAGTAAAGCAGAAGCTCAGAAAGATCAAGCCAGAATGGTCTCTGCAGGTCAAAGAAGAGATTGAGAAGCTCCTCAGTGTGGGTTTCATCAAGGTTATCGAGTATCCGACATGGTTAGCCAACATTGTGACAGTCAGGAAGGCGAACGGCAAGGTTCGAGTTTGTGTAGACTTCCGGGATTTAAACAAAGCTTCCCCAAAGGATGATTTTCCACTCCCTAATATCGACATGCTAGTCGACTCCACTGCTGCCTACGAGGTTCGCTCATTCGTGGATGGGTTCGCTGGGTACAATCAGATTCTTATGGCCGAGGAAGATCAACATAAGACAGCCTTCACAACACCGTGGGTACCTTTTGCTACACAGTCATGCCATTTGGGTTAAGAAATGCTGGGGCTTCCTACCAAAGAGCCGTGACAGACTTGTTCCACGATATGATTCACAAAGAAATCGAGGTCTATGTGGACGACATGATCATTCACTCCAAAGGAACCGATGGTCAACACCTAATCGATCTCCGCAAGTTCTTCGAAAGGCTTCGTCAACACAAGATGAGGCTCAACCCTGCAAAGTGCACATTCGGGGTTATCCGAGGCAAAGTTCTTGGTTATATGGTCACTGAAAGGGGAATCGAAGTAGACCCCTCCAAAATCAAGGCAATCATTGACATGCCTCCTCCAAAGACGCAGAAAGAGATTAAAGGTTTCATGGGAAGACTACAATACATCAGTCGGTTTGTGCACCAACTCACTTCCATGTGCGAGCCAATCTTCAAGCTACTCAAGAAGAATGTGGCTCTAGAATGGACCGACGCGTGCCAAGAAGCCTTCGATCAAGTAAAGCATTACTTGACGTGCCCTCCTGTTCTAGTTCCGCCGCACAAGGAGAAACCTCTGTTGCTTTATCTCACTGTCAATGATGAAGCCCTAGGGGCTATGTTAGCACAAGAGCAACGAGAGTCCACAAAGGAGAACGCCATTTATTTTGTCAGTCGCCGATTCCAAGGAGGCGAAAAGAACTACTCTGTCTTAGAGAAGTCATGTGCAGCATTGGTTTGGGTCACTCAAAAGCTCAAACACTATATGGAAGCTTTTCCGATCAAGCTAGTAGCAAAGGTGGACCCGCTCCGCTACATCTTCGAGAAGCCTTTCATGTCAACAAGAATAGCCAAATGGTACTTCATGCTCGCCGGCTATGATATCACTTACGTCACACTAAAATCCGTCAGGGGGAAAGTGTTCAGTGACCAGCTTGCCGAATTCCCGTGTGACGAAGTGAAGGGGGAAGATGTACAGTTCCCCGACGAGCATTTAATTTGTACTGCAACCGAGGAAGACAAGTGGCAACTTTTTTTCGATGGCGCCGCCAATAAACACGGTTTTGGTATAGGGGTATTGCTTGTCGATCCAAAAGACATCTACACTCCCATTGCCATACGCCTGGAATTCGAAGCTACCAACAACATTGCCGAGTACGAAGCATGCATAGCAGGGCTCGAAGCAGCTCTCGAAAGAAACGTCACGGAACTAGAAGTGTTCGGCGACTCTTTGCTCCTTATCAATCAGCAATCGGGTAAATGGCGAACCCAAGACCCGACTCTCCAACAGTATGGTCAGCACCTTGAAGAACTGGTTGAACAATTCCAAGAGATCACTTTCAACTACCTGCCAAGGGATAAGAATCGCTTCGCCGATGCACTGGCCACTATAGCTTCATTAGTTGAAATGCCCAAAGGGAAAATGGTGAAGCCTTTCAAAATTGCTCGAAGGAACAGTCCGGCATATTGCATGAGTATCGAGATCAACGAGGTTCAAACAAACTCTCCGTGGTATTCGGATATCATGAACTTCCTCAAAGACGGCACTTATCCCGAGAACATCAATAAGAAGTCTCAAGCAGCTCTGCAAAGGTTAGCCTCTCGGTACGTACTGATTGGGGACCGAGTCTATAAAAGGCACCACGACGGGATCAATCTCTTATGCGCCAATGAGACCGAAGCTCAAGAGATAATGTGTGAAGTGCACGAAGGAGAATGTGGACCCCACATGAATGGGTTTATGCTAGTCAAGAAGATACTTCGCATTGGTTACTATTGGAGCACTATGGAACGAGACTGTATCGAGAAAGTCAAAAGGTGTGCCAATTCCACGCTAATCTGCAACATGCTCCACCCTCACAACTTTACAACATGGTCACACCTTGGCCTTTCTCTTGTTGGGGGATAGACATCATCGGTAAAGTTCATCCTGCCGGGAGCAATGGGCAGTCATTCGTCCTAGTGGCAGTCGACTACTTCACAAAGTGGGTCGAAGCACAAGCCTATCGAACCCTCAACGCCAAGAAAGTGGCCGAATTTGTAAAGATTAATATCATGTGCCGATACGGCGTGCCTCATGAAATCATTTCCGACAACGGCTCTCACTTTGAGAAGGAAATGGATGCACTTTTGGTAGAATACAAGATCACCAAGCACAAGTCATCTCCTTACCGGCCCCAAGCAAATGGCGCAGTCGAAGCAGCAAATAAGACCATCGAGACCATCGTCAAGAAAATGGCCTCAACAGGAAGGGATTGGCCCGAGAAGCTACCATTAGCATTGTGGGGCTACCGCACATCAATACGATCCGCAACAGGAGAAACTCCTTATGCATTGGTCTATGGTTCTGAAGCCGTACTCCCTATCGAACTTGAAGTCCCATCTCTACGGGTCCTCCTCGAGAATCAAGTCAACGAGGTCGACTGGATGCAAAGTCGATATGAACAACTAGCCTTGCTCGACGAGAAAAGGTTAAGAGCACTCGAACGCACAAGGGCGTATCAGCAAAGGATGGCAAGAGCTTTCAACAAAAAGGTGAAGCCTCGAAACATCAATGTGGGAGATTTGGTTTTAAGACAACATCCTCCTAATGCCATGAATCCCCTGGGGAAATGGGGACCCCGATGGATCGGTCCGTACGTGGTCAAAAAGATACTAAGCGGTGGTGCAGTCCGGCTCGTGGATTTAGATGGTGACCAGCTGCCAAAGGAGGTCAACCTCGACAAGCTCAAGAGGTTCTACGCTTAATAAACAAAGACCATAACAAAAAAAAAAAAAAAAAAAAAAAAAAATCGCTCGCTAGGTTGAAAACCCGCAAGGGCGGCCTAGGCAAAAATTAGAGCACGTGCAAAAAAGAAGCCCGCTAGATTGAAAACCCGAAAGGGCGGTCTAGGCAAAAAACAGGGTGCACAACAAAAAAAAAAAAAAAAAAAAAATGGTCTTTGTTTGTTTGAACTACGAAGACCTGAGCCTCCCAACTGGAGGAACGTAGGCAACCTTCGGGTGCGGTCTAAAACATATCAAAAATACCCAATTCACTTCAAATAACAAAATGCAATTTTTATTCATTCAATGAATTATTCAAACCATTACAACGGATTTATTGAGCAACAAAAGACATCAAAATATTAAATCCTAAAACAAAGTGGTCTAATTGCAATCTCTTGGGGTACAAAGAAAAATCTAATCTTTCTTAGGTTTGGGAACCCATTGCTTCTTGTTATGTACTTTAGTCTTCTTGGATGGGGACGGAACATTCTTGGGACCGCCAAGACGGGAGAAAACGCTAGGACGGGACGGAGCTTCATCAACGGCTTTCCCTTTACCCTTATCAAGCGGAACCTTAGCGGGGACAACCATGGGACGCTTCCACACATATGAGGAATTTCCCTTACCTTTCTTCTTCTTGGGAAAATGACGGGGTCTATAGTCCCGCACATGAACCACCGGTCTCACGGGGTCAACAACATCGTCATTGGGCCTTCCCAAACGATCAAAAACGCTCGGACGTTTCTCCACCATCGAGACGGACCCCACAGCTGGAACGGCGTTCACCATTGGAACGGACTTCTCACCCTCGGGGACGGAAACCTTAACTTCAAAGGAGAAAGTCATTGGGGCCATTATAACAAGAATTTTGTGGTTTAGGGGGAGAAAGTGTTTGCAAAAGAATGCTGTGTGGCCATTCTGGTCGAAAATGGTTCAAATTTATAGCTGTTGGAACATTCTGATCAGAAAAGAAAGGGGCTGTAATTCAGCAGGCCAGAAGCGCGCGCCTCCGACCAGGGCTTCACAACGCGCGCGCCTCCCACAAGCAAGGCCCGACGCGCGCGCCTTTGACAGCAGTTCAGACAGAAACAGCCCTTGTCAGTTCAGAACAGAACCCAAGCACTTCAACATATCCAGCCTGCAGCAAAATCAAATCCCAGCAACAAAAAGAGTTCAAAGCATCGACAACAAGCACCCTTTGGGCACACATTTGTTTGTAAGAGTCGACATCTAAGATCGAGTCGTTAATAGAACATAAAATGAGTAGTAAAATAAATAGGATTGTAAATACATGTTAAATGTTATTACAGGCAAAAGTAAAAGTGTTTCAATCCCTCATCCTCTCAGCCACGACAGCTCGGGCACGTCATCACCAACACTGTGCTCACCCCCTGCTACCGCTCTCGGTCTCCTCATCGTCATCATCATCCTCATCATCATCATCATCCTCAGACTCAGATGTCTCAATCACAACATCAGGACGGGTTCTCTTGGCAGCTCTCCCTGATGAACTGGCGCCGCCCCGGCTCTGGCTACCCTCTCGGCTCAGACTCCTACTATGGCTCAGACTCCTGCTCAGCGACTGCCTCGCCGAAGAGACAGCCTCATCAATGTCCAGTGCAGCATCCCTGCAGCCTCGTCCCATGCCCCGAGCACCTCGGGCAGCTCCTCTCGCAGCACCAGAGACAGCACCAGCAGCATCTCTAGTCATGGCAGCAATATCCCTGCACAGCTCCAGCACCCTCTCCTCCAGCTGACGGAGCCTCCGCCTCATCCCTTTGTTCTGCCTACCCAAGTGCCTATAAGCAGCTACGGGCACCTGTTGCAACAAAGAACGGGGAAAGGAAATTACATCAATACAAAGAACAGAAAAACAAGACTGGAACTGAGAAAATGCAAAGATGGTCAGAAAAACATACCACAGCAGCCTGAGCGGGAGGCTCTCTCTCCGGTGACATATCCTCGGGAACAATCTCCCTCTGCTCCTCAAGACCCCGAAGTTTGAATAAGTGTAATAAGGAGGAGGCAAAGGAGGATCAAAACCATACCCGGCACCGGTTGTATAAAACCGAGCGGAGGTCGAAGGAGCAGCCTGTGATCTCCTCGGGTCAGCGAACATAAAGCCCTGCATCAAGTTGTTCTCCCTGAAGAGGCTATAATCCTGATCCAAGTGAATATAAGGGACGGCATCAACCCCTACCATATATACCGCACGATCAGCCTCTGAAAGTGACCTCCAGTTACGAGGGCAGAAAGGAGGAACGTCTGGAACTGCAGGACGAGGAGGGGTGTAAAAGTCTGTCACCTGGGTACCATGCTGCCAAAATACTCTGTCTCCCAAGTACAGAGCCATGCACTCACCCGAACTCATCAAAAGCCGAGAATGGGTAGGAATAAGAGTGTGCTCAAACCAGTGCTGAACTGATCTCCACGGATACAAAGAAAAGGCAACAGACTCAGGCCTCAGGGTGTCCAAGTGCCGTCGGGCCGAAGTAAGACTAATGGGATTCGTGCCAGTCTTCACATTCCTCTCCTTATACGCCCACCGTGCGCAGTCCGGATACTGGGGCTGGCCTTCCTTGGTAATCTTGAAATCCCTCAGATTCAGGATAGCAAAAGCCCAAAGCTGTAGACAAGAGGCAGAAACAAAGTTAATGACAGTCAACGAAAAAGGCAGTTATGACTAAGGCAAGGAGAATATAAAAGGGACAGTAAGTGGTATACCTCCCACAGCAAGCTGAAGCCCGTAACAGAGCTGGTAGTCGAGAGGCTGGTCAAATCCATGCCGTGATAACAAGCAGCCAAGCCCGCTGCGCCCCAGTTATACTGGCCGATCTGGTCCAAGTCCACTAACAAGTCAAGCAGAGCCAAAGAGGCCGAAGATCCCCCGTTGGCAAACAGAGTGTGGGATAACAAGTACCAAATGAAGCAACGGGCCACAGCATCAACCCGATCAGCAGTAACACCTTGAGCCTCAGCCATCAAGATGCTGAAATAAGCCCGGATTCTCCCCCATGTCACTCGAGAATTCTTAACCTCGAATCGGCAGTCAACCAAGGCCAGTAACTCGTCCGGAGTCCGAACAGCCCCTCTCAAACCAAAAGGGACAGGCACCCCCATGAACGGCAAGCCCCTCAAAGCTGTGAAATCAGTAGGCGTCATGGTCACCTCGCCCATGGGTAAATGGAAGGTATGGGTGGTATCCCACCATCTCTCCCTCAATGCCTGAACCACATCAGGGTCATTCTTCAAAGCTGGGAGGCTAGTGACAAAAAGACCAAAATGAGTCCCTGTGACTCGGGCCCGAACATTCTCGGGCAACCTCTTCCATATAGAAATGGGCCCATGAGCCCCACCGCGAATCTCTGTCAAACGGGTCCACTCCTGAAAGGAAAAAAAAAAGGAACAGCAAAAATTTCATCAGCATGACTGCTAGAAAAACAGATGAACTCAACACAGAGATTTCAGCGGCAGAACAATGTACAAGCAAGTGTGTGAACGTGAAAATGGACATCCCAGCATGTTTCTTACAACAAATCAGCAACAACAAACAACATGCAAAGAATGATCAATAAAGCTGCTGCAGCAATATTTCGGGTAAAGAAAACAGAACTTCATGAAACCCGAAATCGACAAGAAAGGTGAGGCATTCTTACCAAACCCGAAGTCACGAAGTGAGAAATATGGGTATGAGGCCGGAAAGTAAGCAAGCTCGGGTCCATAGCTTCAACCCCAATTTCGGGCTCCTCGCCCTGTGGCATCTCAAACGGAGGTGATTGCTGACGATCCGACATCGTTTCTTTGACGGAATTGATCCTAGAGCTGCAAGAAAGTGTTTTGGGGTGATTTCTCTACGAAAATTGGGCTTGGAATTTGGAGGGTTCTTCAAATTTTTGAAAACTGGCCGAAAACAGCAAACAACCTGTTTAAATATGCTGAACTTATGCGCCAGGCGCGCGCCTCCCGATATATTCATCTGAAGCGCGCGCGTCCCACAACGAGTCCCGGACGCGCGCTCTTCCCATCATCAGACAGGTTCAAAAGCAGTCTCCCATACAAGAATCCATGCATCGTATCAAAGTTTCCCCACGGATTCCGAACTTCCTAAGTTCTGTCACGGGTGCCACACCCCCCTCAAGAGTCAATCTCAACATTTCATCCCCAGCAGGAACATCTTTCTGGTCGCGGTCAACTGTGCCCGTACCCCACAATTCAAAAAAGTCAAGTGTAACTCCAAATGGCACGAGACTTCAAAGCAATATTTCGTCAAACGGATTCACTAACGGATTCGTCAACAAGGGTTCACCAACGGACTCTTCCAAGGGATTCACTAACGGATTCATCAAACGGATTCACTAACGGATTCGTCAACGAGGGTTCACCAACGGACTCATCCAAGGGATTCACTAACGGATTCATCAAACGGATTCACTAACGGATTCGTCAACGAGGGTTCACCAACGGACTCATCCAAGGGATTCACTAACGGATTCATCAAACGGATTCACTAACGGATTCGTCAACAAGGGTTCACCAACGGACTCATCCAAGGGATTCACTAATGGATTCATCAAACGGATTCACCAACGGATTCGTCAACAAGGGTTCACCAACGGACTCATCCAAGGGATTCACTAACGGACTCATCAAACGGATTCACCAACGGATTCGTCAACAAGGGTTCACCAACGGACTCATCCAAGGGATTCACTAACGGATTCATCAAACGGAATCACTAACGGATTCGTCAACAAGGGTTCACCAACGGACTCATCCAAGGGATTCACTAACGGATTCATCAAACGGATTCACTAACGGATTCGTCAACAAGGGTTCACCAACGGACTCATCCAAGGGATTCACTAACGGATTCATCAAACGGATTCACCAACGGATTCGTCAACAAGGGTTCACCAACGGACTCATCCAAGGGATTCACTAACGGATTCATCAAACGGATTCACTAACGGATTCGTCAACAAGGGTTCACCAACGGACTCATCCAAGGGATTCACTAACGGATTCGTCAACAAGGGTTCACCAACGGACTCATCCAAGGGATTCACTAACGGATTCATCAAAAGGTTCACTAACGGCCTCATTCAAAACATTCAGCCGGCAGGTTCACCTAACGGATCATGCCACCCCCTCTATCAACAAAAGCCGCTCACACAAGGAGCGCACCACTATCTCTCGCAATTTCAAATTCCTGCTTTCATCGAGTCTTTGCCTTTTCTTGGTGATGTCCTCGGCGGGTGTTTTTAACTTTTGTCGACGCGTTTTGCTTTGCAATCCACGTTGCCGAAGGGCTCTGTAGACACCCCGCCTTGGACCGCTCACCCCGATTGCACATTTGACTTTGTGTTTCTCCCCATTTTAAGTGTTTCTCGTTAGTTTCTGTCACTTCCGTTAAGTTCCTGACTGACTTCGTTAAGTCCAGGGACTAAACTGAATGATAGGGCTGACTTTCTAGTCCATTCTGTCAAAATTGCCTTCTCTGAGTCGCGCGCCTCCGACAGGAGGAGTCAGGCGCGCGCGCCTCCCGCCCTCAAAGCAGGAAGCGCGCGCCTCTGGGCGTCAGTTACAGATTTCTGGCCAGGATTCCCTCCCTTGCTCAATTTACAAGATTTTGCCCGGGAAGGATTTCTTGGTGACTGAGTTTTGGCACCAAAAACACCCCTCTTTCACCTATAAAAACCTCCCTTTACCTCCATTTTCAAGGATCGAAAAATGATCCGAAAAAACCGATCGAAAACTAGACAAAAAATCACTTTCTAAAGGTTCTCCAAGGATCTCATCAAGCAACACTTGAAGTTCTTCAAATTGTAGGTAAAAGTACATCTTTTCCTTTCTTTTCTACTTCATCTCCTCTCTCTCTTTTACTTTAATCAAATGTGCAATCACCCAAATCATTTTGGGACATGACTCTAATGATCACCTCATCTCATTGAGGTTGGTTAAGGAGTTATCTCCTACATTCCAAATCCTATTTTAAACCCCCTTTTCATGACTTAAAGAAGAAGAAGAAGAACATTTTCATTCATGTAGATTTTGATCAAGCAAGACCAACTTTAGTTGGGCAAGATGGGTGTTTCGGTACTTCCCATCTCGTAATCTAACCCCCGAACCTCAAAACAAATAATCTCTGTTTTCGTAATCAAACTTAGGCTACAATCTATAGGTTTTTCTTATGTTCCTCAAAACATAGGTGGCGACTCTAAAAACAAGTTAGACATCCTAGGATAATTCACCGCTCTAGCCAAGCCGTGGTTCCCCGGGGTATCTACAACGTGGACCATGACTTATGTCCAATATGATATCGTGTGACAAAGGGATTGTGATATCTTCTATAAGGTAACTTTGGAATTTCAAAGTTATACTAATTGGGTAATCATAATGGCTTGCTAGAGTCCGTTTATGACTTACGGGTTCTGAATGGTTCGGACCCGTTGCCAACTTAGTATAATCCTATTGGGTCACACACAATAGAACGGATTGTAAAAGGCTGAAAATCTGGGAATAATTAAACTGGCCACCGTACGATAGCTGAAAATTGATCAAGACACCTCTTACTAGTAGTGGTAAAAGGAAGCACTCTTTTGAACTAATACATATTGATGAATGTAGTTCATTAAAGTAATAATGCTAGAAAAGTTTTCGATAACTCATGGCAAAAGTATTGATGTACTCTAATATGATCAAAGTAATAAATATTTGAACCATGGACTTAATGAGAATTCTGCAGAAAGTCTGCAGAATAAGAAAAATAGAATCTGAAAATAACAACCGTACGGCTGCAATTTAGGCGTACGCCTAGTAATGAGCCATACGGATCCTGTTTACAGAAATCTGCAAATTGTCTGCAAACTGCTGTTTTTCACCTCATAATAAGTCAAATTGATATTTAATTAACCTAATGGATTATATGCTAGAAACAGCTGCGCCTACACTAATTTGAGTTTCATCTAAGGAGGTTCGACTGATACCATATTAGATATGGAATGAAAGAAAACCTGGTTTGACTTTCATAAATATTTGTGATGTGATACTTTTGCTAAAAGTATTGTCTTGGACAAAATCACACCTAAATCTAGTTAATGTATTTTCATGGGATATCTTAAAAATATTAATCTACTAGGGATCGAGAAAGCATTGGAAAACGTAAGTTGACGTAGACCATGACTTATATCCAATATGATATCGTGTGACAAAGGGATTGTGATATGTTCTATAAGGTAACTTTAGACTTTCAAAGTTATACTAATTGGGTAGTCATAATGGCTTCCTAGAGTCTGTTTATGATTTACGGGTTCTGAATGGTTCGGACTTGTTGCCAACTTAGTATAATCCTATTGGGTCACACACAATAGAATGGATTGTAAAAAGATGAAAATCAGGGAATAATTAAACTGGCCACCGTACGGCATCTGGAGAGGCGTACGGCTCCTATGGAGCCGTACGGCCCCTCCCGCCGATTCTGGTCAGTTTATTCAGATTTCTTGTGTGACAAGGAATCCCGATCCCAAACGGAATTAGGTCAAACCCTCATATAAATATATGCAGCCGGGTTTGACAGCCTCTAATGTTGATTTTGGAAATCAATTACAATTGTTTTAGAAACAATGAAATATAGAGAGGCATGATTATTTATTTTGAGATTGAGAATCATCAAAATACAATGATCAATGGAGCAAAATAATTCCTATGAAGAAATCATTTCTTCACCAAGCCTTGGATCTAGCAATCAATCAAGAAGGTGTTCTTGAGTCCGTTCGACGTGTGGATACCGGTGAGGGTGTTCGCTTTTCAACACCTAAAGTCCGTGTTCATGGATTCGATCTTCAAGGGTATGTTTCTTTCACCTTGTATTTATTTTAATCAACATGCACGGATCCGGGCTCATGGGTGTTTGATTTCATATGTTTATTCCGCTGTGCATGATGCATCAAAACCCAACAGTTGCATCAGAGCCCCGTTCATCGTTGATTATTTTAATACATCATGTTTAAATTATTTAATTCGATTATATGATTTTGCATGATGATAAAGATGAATATGTGATTGGGGGTTTATGAGCATGAATATGGAGATTATGTAATTATTATATTGATGTGATCTATATGAATAATTGCATGTTGAGATTATCAATAAATAATTGGATTATGTGTACTGATAATTTAGATCTGATTTATATATGTTATAAATTGTTTATTCATGATATTCATTAGATCTAATTAAATTCGTAAATCTGTAAATTCGTGTTGGTTTAATCTGATTAATACATGAACACAATAATGGAATTGATCGAATTTAAAAATTCTGGAAATCTGAGAATTTGGAAGGAGGAGCCGTACGGCGCCCTGGCTGGCGTACACCTCCTAGGCGGCCGTACGGCGCCCCGTAGGTTTTCTGGCAGATTTGTTTTTTTTTTTTTTCTGGTTTTCTGATTGTTCTGTAAATCGTTTACAAAATTCAAATCAGGAATTGAATCTGGTTTCAGATGGCTAGTTTTCGAAACCGTGTTTCCTGAAATATGATTTAATCGAGAAAATTGCAGAAATCAGAGTTCTGAAGAGTTCAGAATTTATGTAGTCTATGTAATTGTTGAGACAATGAACGATCTTGAAACAAGTTACTTTTCTATACGGAAATGTGGATGCCTCTTGGCTTAGTTTCGGCCGTATGAAATAATTACTTGGTTTCTTGATTTTAGTACGGGGTTGTGGATGCCTTTTGGCTTAGTTTCGACCGTGCATTTTGTGCTCTCAATTTGTAGATGTTCTGCGGATTCAAATGTTTCAGAATTTATCCCTATAAACAAAGTGAAAATTTTTTACAGAAAAGGAAACTAATGGCAGGCTTACGCCTTGTTTCTGGGAATGCGAATGAAATATCCAATCTGTAAATTGTTTACATATAATTTAGATTTCATCCCCATAATATTGCTTAATAATAAAATCACAAGATTTTGCTTATGTTAATTAATTTGATTAGTTAACATCCTTTATGCAAAGACTATATTATATTATGTTTGACATAATTAAATATATGATGCATATCTCTGTGCAAATAACTTTCATAAAATTTTAAATTTTATGTCATCCACTATTTAAACACTTGTGAAGTACCTTGATCGTTTTGGTGTGGTTTATCTGCCAAAGCAGGGCACATCATTCTATCATTGAGAAGCAAGATGAGGCAAAGGTTGTCTATACGTTTAAAGTGGTCAAACTTAATTAGACTATCATAACGGTTATGGGCCTAAGGCATAAGATAGGATTAAAACATGCAAGACATAAGATGTCACAAATCCCATAAAGGATCTAAGAGTCACATGTGATATGATTGATAAGGAGTTATCTACCTAAATAGCTTGGTTTTGAGGTTCATGCCAAAGCAGAATCACAAATCTAGTGAAATATGGATCTTAGCCCATTTAAATTATATTATACAAGAGTTGTATTTGAATGTGTATAATTTAGTGGGAGTATTTATGAAATACATTATATATCTCTATATAATAATGGTATGAAATATATGTGTATATTTATTTACATATTTGTGTAGAATGATTTAAACTTTATTCATGTATAATCACTGCGATCTACCCCACTTAAAGAGAATAAGATTAACTTCTTTGACTTAGTCAAGGGCTTAAGAATTGTTCTAAAGCAAGATCGGAAGTTATGAATTCTTAATAAATAATATTCCTAAGAAATCTAATGCCTTAAGGATGGACAAAGACATATATTAGAAACATGTTGATGATTCTATGAATGTCAATTGTGTTAAAACTTGCTGCCATATGTTTAAAACTTAAGAAGTATCTGAAACATATGGATGCTTATGTGATAAGAAGGTTCGACTACCATTCTTTTTTGGATAATATGCTGGAAACAGCTGCGCCTACACTAATTTGAGTTTCATCTAAGGAGGTTCGACTGATACCATATTAGATATGGAATGAAAGAAAACCTGGTTTGTCTTTCATAACGTGCTCCGCACTCAAAATAAATGTCGTTTTGGGAGTTAAATTTTATCTCAAAATACTTGTCGTTTCACTATTTTCAAAGATTTTTTATTGCTCTATACCAATTATACCATTAATAATGATAGTGAACTATCTCTTACCTAACCATTTAATTACCTAGGTAGTTGAATTGCTTTATGGGTATTTGAGACTTCTTCACATGCATTAATGATATTTCTTAATATATGTGAAACACTCCAAAACGACATCTATTTTGAGACGGAATGAGTATTATTTATTTCTAAAGTTTATTTATATCTGATGATAATTATAATTTAAATTAGTTGTCATCATAAAACTTTGTTTTTCAAGTATTTTTAGTTGATTGTAATTCTAATTTTCACTTATAGTTTTTCAATAATTCTTAAGTGTTGCACCAAAAAAAGTAATGTAGTGTACTAATATGAAATGGGTTGTTTGTTATGGGATGGAAGGAGTATAGTTTACCAAGGTAACATGTCAGAGTATATCATTAACAATCAAAACAAGTATAAAGAAGACTAACAAAGCAGCCTACAGAATCACAACAACTAATATCATGACATTCTTTATCCATGACTCGTTCCGGGAACAATAGCCAATTGCTATAATTCATTTAGTCAGTACTATTTGTTCCTGCCTACAAAAAAAAAAAAATCCATTGCACATTGGAGAGCTGATCAACATTTCAGAAATATTATGTCATCCCTCTCTCTACCTTCTATAGGCATGTCTATACTTTACACCACCTCTCTTTCTGGAACATAAACAATTGTACCTGTGCCATTGAAAAATGAGTGATGCTTTGCACACACAAAACAAAATCAGAAAATTATGGTTACAAACATTGTTGGCAGTGGTTGATCGATTATTGAGTTTGTAGGCACCGCTACAAAGTAAACAAATTACATAAATCAAGTGATGCAATAACAATGTGAATTTCTGCAGAAGTGTATTGCCAATGCATGGTGTGCTGATGCACAATCAAGTATAACAAGCATCCAAATTCAACCCAAGGTGTGCAAAACTGAACCCCGACTCTCAATACAATAAGCAAACATTAACTTTCAAACCAAAAGTTTATATTTGGGATAAGTAAACACAGTAACTTTCAAACATAATTTCTATATCAGACCCCGATTCCAATAAATCATTTGTTGTAATTATATTGATATTTCTCAACTGGACCAAGTCAATCACCCCATATCCCATTGCACATAATAAAACCTAATGAAAAGACGATTGGCAACAAGAATATGAAAATGAGTTTATTGCAAAACTGACATGCGTACTTTCATTTATTTTCAATTTGACTTGCAAACTTTGGAAACATCAAATGTGGTTTGCGTACTTTCATTTTCAAAATTTTGAGACTACTTTTTTAACACCCGGTAAAAAACATAACGGGACATTCTGTATAGGGGGTAAAGTGTAAGAAATAAAACTTAAAGCCTAAATCATGCTGCTGAGAAAAAAGAAGAAGACATGAGCTGGGAACCTTTGGTGGCCGGAATCCATGGTCGCCGGAATCGCCACCACATCGTCACCTGTTGCCGCCTCGGAGAAACACTTGGCTAACGGGGATCTGTACATAGGAAGCTTCTCGGGGAACGTGCAAGTATTTGTGGACCGACGGGTGTATGTACGTAGGGGATTGGAAGCATCTGGGAAAGGGAAATTCTCTTGGCCGTCCGGGGCTACGTTTGAGGGAGAGTTTAAATCGGGTCGGATGGAAGGGTTTGGTACATTCACCGCCTCCGACGGCGACACCAACCGGGGTTCGTGGTCGTCGGACCGGAAGCACGGGTATGGACAGAAGCGGTATAGTAATGGCGATTATTACAGGCCACGTGGCGACAGAATCTACAAGACGAGCAAGGGCGTTACGTCTGGAAGAACGGGAACGAGTACGTCGGAGAATGGAGGAACGGCGTGATTAACGGTAGAGGGATTTTGATATGGGCAAATGGGAATTGGTATGACGGAAACTGGGAGAATGGAGTTCCTAAAGGGCACGGCGTATTGCCGGACGGCAGCTGCTATATCGGAAGCTGGAGCAAGGAGAGCAAAAACCATTTGCCCCATCATTAGAAAATTCTCAACGGGACTATTTTGAAGAAGAATGAAATTATGGGAGTGAAAATGGTAGGTAAGAAGGAAAGATCTGGAGAGGGGAATATCCTCCATGGATTCCGGCGACCATGGATTCCGGCCACCAAAGGTTCCCAGCTCATGTCTTCTTCTTTTTTCTCAGCGGCATGATTTAGGGCTTTAAGTTTTATTTCTTACACTTTACCCCTTATACAGAGTGTTCCGTTATGTTTTTAACCGGGTGTTAAACAAGTAGTCTCAAAATTTTGAAAATGAAAGTACGCAAACCACATTTGATGTTTCCAAAGTTTGCAAGTCAAATTGAAAATAAATGAAAGTACGCATGTCAGTTTTGCAATAAACTCATATGAAAATCAAAACCAACATTTAAAGCTAAAGCACAAGCACATAAAAACATAATCATAAAAGACCCATCTGATGCCATTTCATATCATTTGGGGTGAGCGGAGTGCGACAAAACAATAATGCTTTTCCCAACTAATAAAGCAAAACCACAATATATCCATGAAATACTGAAAATCGATTAAGACAAACGGAAATCAAAATTCTATTTATTAGAACGGCCACTTGATTAGGTTTAACAAACTCAACAACAATCATTTTCTGGTTGAAATTACAAGGTTTACCGAGAGAGAGAACCTGGGATGGGATAGGGAGTCGCGAGGTCCGCCAATCGTTGGCCATTGCGGAGAAACAGCTCCCGATACAGTCAATTTCCCGCCAGCAAAGTGGAACTAGGGTTGTTCTTGATTGGATTCATGACCGGAGCGATGAACAAAGTTTGTTGCCGACTTGCCGCTGATCGTCTCTCTCTAGCTCAGGAACCGTGAAATAGATAGCAATTGATTGAATTAGGGTAGTAATAGGTTTTGTGTAGTAGGCTCCTAATGGCACCTCCTAATTGTTAAGCTAACCCCAAAAGTCTTTATTATATAAATTGTAATCTATGCATTAAAGGGATGTACTCAAAATTTAAGGGTGATTTTAGCATAATTTCAGGGGTGATTTTAGGGGTAATTTTTGCTATGAAAAAAATTCATAGTAAAAGATATACTCCCTCCGTCCCACCACAATCGCTACTAATTTCCTTTTCGGTCCGTCCCACCACAATCGCTACTGCCCAAAAAGGAAATGTTTTATTATATTTATATTCAACCAACCTCACTATTTAACCCCACTCATTCTCTCTCTTCATTTTCTACCACACAATTTATTCAACTAACACTGCTATTTACCCCACTCATTCTCTCTCTTCATTTTCCACCACACATTTACTTCTTTTTCTTAATTATTGTGTCCACAAAGTTAGTAGCGATTGTGATGGGACGGAGGGAGTATATTTTTTGTAGCAAAATGTCATTCTTTAGGAGTAATTTTTGCTATGATAAAACTTCATAGTAAAAGATGTATATTTTTGTAGCAAAATGTTACTCACTTTTTCACCCAGGCGAGAAGTTAGTGCACCAAAAATTTATTCTCGTACCAAAAATTTTGCGCTTCATTCCATGACAATTTTTTTTTTTTGTTGTTGCCTTTTAGTCCCTCATTTGGCTACGAAAATAATTCGGTCGCCAAAGAAAGGAAATTGTCTACGAATACACATTACGTTGGTAAAATCAACCTTTTAACTACAAAATCCGTTTATAGCTAAAAAAATCATAGCCAAATCCTCATTTTCTTGTAGTGCATTTTTGTATGCATATAAGATGTTATACAACAAAACTAAGAAACCAATAAGTACTATTTATTTATCAGATTATAAATAGTTATATATGCTTTAATCTATGTATTTCAAATATAGAATAAATATCAACCTCCTATATATCACGTTGCAATTCATGTCCTTCATGAAATAAGCATAAAAAAAATTCAAAAATTAATATAAAAGTCTTTTATTTGATTAAAAAAAACCACATTTGTCATGACCCGAAATCTAGGCTCTATTTTATTAGTAATTAATTGATTATTATTTAATTATTTGCTTGTTTATTTATTTAAATTATTATTTAGTTAAATATTATGTGTGCATTTTATGTTTCATAATAATTATGCCTAGCATTTTATTTGGGTCATTTGTGCTAGTGTAGAATTGTTGGGTCTTATTTGTTAGTGGGGAGTAATTGTGTTAGTTGATGGGGAGGGGGTCTAGTTGTAACATTTCGAAATAATTTTCCCCTACTTCCCTCTTCTCCCTCACCTCTCCCTCACTCCTCTCCACCCTCTCCCAGCAATCTCTCTCTCTCTCTCCTCCATTGTGGTAAGCATTTTCTTCTCCTTCCTTCTCTCTTAATTTCCTTCATCTTCTCCTTGTAATCTCTCATTTCTCAAAACGTGAACCTTGTTTAGATCGTCGATAGGATCGCGTAGAACCAAAAAGAATTGAATTCCGTCAACTTTGAGATTTATCAAGTAAGTTACTTTTCCCCCATTTTGATGTTAAAATGTTCATATCATGTTTAGATAATGCTTAATGTGTTATATTTGAAGTTTGGTTGGGTTTTGAATTTGTTTGGAATTTAATTGAGTTTTTGGTTAAAAATAGTGAAATCTTGAATGTTGGTTTTGATTCTTGAATTTGGTTGATAAAGGGTGTTGTTAAGATCCCCTTTCTAGTTAAAAGATGTTTGGGTACCTTAGAAACCTTGTTGGGAGTGTTGATTTTGGGTGTTATGAAAATGGTATGAAAATGGTAAGGAGATTTGAAGAACCCAGCTGGGAATTCTTCCCAGCCCGTAGACCAGGCGCCCACCTGCCCTTGCCCAGGCGCCCGCCTACTCCCACTTTTTCCAGCGCCTGACCTTCTGTCCATTCAAGCGCGCGCCTGCCTATGCCCAGGCGCCCGCCCGCCCCCTGTTCCAGGAATTTGACATTTTTGCTTGGTTTAAGACTTAGGGCCTAAATAGTTCAAGTTTATTTCTTCTAATTAACTTATGATAACATCGCGGAATACCTTATTAATTGGATTTGATTCTTTTGTGAATAAATATGTTCTGGAATTTGATTATGTATCATTTTGGGAATGTGGTTCATCTTTGATGTGCGGTTTATATTGGTTTACCTTTGTGGTGATTTATTTGGATTGGTTCCCTACTTTGGAACCTTAAGTTGTTCATCCATGCTAAATTATTATTACTTAGCATTTATTTGGAAGCCCAGCTGGCATATTTGTTGCATCGGGCGATGGGAAAGATTATAATGGCAAAGCCAAGTCCATTATAATGTTGACCATTGTTTTGCCCCCTTCTTTACCCCCCTTTTCCAGATTGACCTTGGAAGAGATGAGTTAGCTTCCTTTGTGAATGTATCTAGCTAACGGGCATGACTTTGTGTCATGGTCCTTGTCCTTTGTGACACCTTTATGGTTATTGGTTCCGGTACCGGGGTTTTCTCTTCGGCTTTCATGCTATTATGAAGATGATGATTTGTTGATTATTGAAGCTGCGCAGCGATCCTTTATTTGGATGTTCCGGTTTGGAAAACCTTGGCTATATCCTTTGTTATGTGTTTATTTCCGCTGCTATCTGTTAAGTGATAAATGCTATGTGCTATGTGATATTTATTATTGCTTATTGTATATTGCATCATAGCATGTCATGTAGTTGCATTAGTAACTTATTGAGATTTATCTCACCCCCTTTTCTTTTATCTTTGTTTTTCCTTAACCCCCCCCCCAGGTGCTAAGGATTAGTCTCGCTGATCACGAGAAAAGAGGACGTCGAGTGTGGATACATTCTTTTGGGGAAGGTTGTTATAGGTTGGTTTACATTATGTAAATGTGTAACCATTTTGGGATAGTTGTACCAATCAATGACGTCATTAAGAATTGTATATTTGTATTTTGTTGGGCATAAACTTGTGGAAGTTTATGATAGTTGTATTTGGTTTTTGTCAAACTTGGATTTGTAAAACTTTGGATCATTACCTTTTGGTATCAAATGGAATTTTTAACTTCGGTATTTCACAGTTTTGGTTTTAGAGTCGACGTCCAGATCGCGGTCCCGGGCCCGCGGGGTCCGGGGTCGCGACAGTTGGTATCAGAGCTATGGCATTAGCTCTAAGTATAAGTCTAGGTGGATTAGTATGACCTAGGTGGGTAGTAGTGTGCGGAGTGATTAACGGTTGATGTCTTATGCAGGTAATTGTTCTCAATGTCTGGAAGAAGAAACAGAGGAGGTGCTAGTGGGGCACAGAATCAGAATGATACAAGGGAAGAAGCCCGTGCCATGTTTCAAGGCATGTTTGAGGCGGCCATGAAGGCCATACATGATCAAGGTCCGAGGGTAGAGCAAGCACCACCCCGTTATGGTTTGGAGCAATTCTTGAAACTGAAACTGGTTGAATTCAATGGGGAACCCGATGTTCGGAAAGCTGAGTTGTGGATTGAATCTATGGAGAAGATTTATGATGTATTTGGGTGTTCGGATGAGGACAAGGTCCGGTTCGCGGCTTACAAGCTTGTGGGAGCCGCCGAGCATTGGTGGAAAGGTGTTAAAGCTACTTGGGATGATACTCACACGGTGTATGCGTGGGAGTTGTTTGTGCGCAAATTCAAGGAGCACTTCATTCCGGTTGTTGATCAAAACCGAAAGGAGATCGAGCTACTCAACCTGGAGCAAGGTTTGTTGTCTATAGCACAGTACTCGGCTAAGTTCATAGAATTAGCCCGGTATTGCGACTATTTGGTGAGAACCGAGGAACAAAAGGCTATGAGATTCATTCGGGGATTGAAGACCTCCATCCGTACTCAACTTATTGCTCAACGGATTGTGACATTCCAAGATGCGGTGGACCGAGCCTACTTAATAGAGCAAGATATCGGGGAGCACAAAAGGAAAACCGAGGTTATGGGTACGGGTAAACCGGGAAGCCATGCTAAGTCTCAACCTCAACACCGTTTCGACAATCGAGGTAATCCGGGAGCATCATCGCAGTTTAAGGGACAAACCACACCGAGGAATCGGGGTACTACTCCGGGGATTCAGAATAGGAAGCTTTGTACCTTTTGTCAGAAGGTAGGCCATGCGGAGGATAGGTGTTGGAAAAAGCAAGGCAAGTGCACCAATTGTGGTGAAATGGGGCACTTTGCGAGAGAGTGCACGAGGTACCGAGATCAGTCATCCGGGTCAGGAGTTGGTAATAATCAGGGTCAGAAAAGGGATGCCGCTGGGAAGCCCAAAGTTCAAGGGAAGGTGTATGCCATGAATCAACAACAAGCTACCGATGATCCATCCGTTATTGGAGGTATTGTTTCTGTGTCTAATGTGAGCGCACGAGCGTTAGTAGATCCAGGATCATCTCATTCATATATTTCTGTGCAATTTGCTTCCATGTTAAATGCTGCATTCGAGTCTTTACCGTACGTGCTAGAGGTGTCGACCCCTATAGGAGAATGCTTGATTTCTGATCGAGTATTTCGTGCTTGTGACGTGGTTATTTGTGGTCGAGTCCTTTGTGCGGATTTGGTAGTTCTTCCTATCCAAGACTTTGATGTCATATTGGGTATGGATTGGTTGAGCAAGTTTCATGCTTCTGTTGATTGCCGTAAGAAAACTGTTACTTTTTCTATTCCCGATGTGCCTAAATTTGTGTTTGAGGCTAGTCCTCTGAGTAGAAAGGTTCGCTTAATTTCTTTTATGAAAGCGAGAAAATTATTGCTTAGTGGTTGTGAGGGGTATTTGTCTAGTGTTCTTGATACTAGGAAAGAATCCCCTAGTTTTGATAGTGTTCGGGTAGTTCGGGAATTTCCCGATGTTTTCTCTACCGAGTATGATATGCCTCCCGATCGTGAGATTGAGTTTTGTGTAGACCTTTTGCCGGGTACGGCTCCAATTTCGAAAGCACCTTATAGGTTAGCTCCCGCAGAATTGAAGGAGTTAAAGGTTCAGTTGCAAGAGTTGCTTGATCGAGGGTTTATTCGCCCTAGTGTTTCCCAGTGGGGAGCACCGGTTTTATTTGTACGAAAGAAAGATGGTTCCTTGAGATTGTGTATAGATTACCGGAAGTTGAATCAGGTTACGGTGAAGAATAAGTATCCTCTACCGCACATCGATGATTTATTTGATCAGCTTCAAGGGTCCGTGGTTTTCTCTAAACTTGATTTGAGGAGTGGGTACCATCAGTTGAAGGTTCGATCGGAGGATATTCCGAAGACTGCTTTTCGCACTCGTCATGGTCATTACGAGTTCTTGGTTATGCCGTTTGGGTTGACTAACGCGCCGACCGTGTTTATGGATTTGATGAACCGAGTTTTCCATCCTTATCTTGACTCGTTCATGGTAGTCTTCATCGACGACATTCTTGTTTATTCCAAAACTCGAGAGGAGCACGAGCAGCACTTGAGGACAGTTTTATCCGTTCTTGCGAGGGAGAAATTATTTGCGAAGTTTAGTAAATGCGAATTTTGGCTCGAGAAGGTGTCATTTCTGGGGCATGTTATTTCGAAAGATGGGATTTCTGTGGATCCTTCAAAGATTGAAGCAATAGTGGATTGGAAGAGACCCGAATCAGTGATAGAGATTAGAATCTTTCTTGGTTTAGCCGGTTATTACCGAAGATTTATTGAAGGGTTTTCGAGGATTGCTACTCCGATGACTCAGTTGACCCGGAAGAATGTCCCGTTTGTGTGGACCGAGAAATATGACAAGAGTTTCGAGGAATTGAAGAAGAGGTTGACTACCGCACCGATCTTGACCTTGCCTAATGGGAGCGATGGCCTAGTGATTTATAGTGATGCTTCGAAAGAGGGTTTGGGTTGTGTGTTGATGCAGAATGGGAAAGTAATTGCTTATGCTTCGAGGAAGTTGACCCCTAGTGAACAGAATTACCCGATTCATGATATGGAGTTAGCGGCTATTGTATTTGCGTTGCACAAATGGAAGCACTATCTTTATGGAGCGAAGTTTGAGATTTTTACGGATCACAAGAGTTTGAAGTACCTTTTCTCCCAGAAAGAGCTGAATAATAGGCAGCGCCGATGGATGGAATTATTGAAGGATTATGATTGTACGATTTCTTATCACCCGGGAAAGGCGAATGTGGTAGCCGATGCAATTAGTAGAAAGTCTTATGTGGCTTCGATGATGGTTCGTGAATGGAAAATGCTTGAGGATGTTCGAGATTGGTCTCCTCGTGAATCGAGACATGGGGCTATTTTTGCGAATATTAGGGTGTCTCCGACCCTAATTCAGAGGATAAAGGAAGTTCAGAAAGAAGATCCCGAGTTGGTGAAGGTAATGGGTAAACGGAAAGAAAAGAACTTCGAGGATTTTTCTATTAGCTCGAGTGGAGTGTTAACTTTCCGTGGAAGATTGTGTGTTCCTGATGTTGATGGAATTAAACAGAGAGTTCTTGATGAGGGTCACAAATCGAGGTATACTATTCATCCGGGTAGTACGAAGATGTATCGGGATTTGAAGCAACAATTTTGGTGGATTAATATGAAAAGGGAAATAGCAGAGTATGTTTCGAAGTGTCTAACTTGTCAGCAGGTCAAAGCCGAGCATCAGAGACCCGCGGGATTGCTTCAGCCGTTAGAGATTCCCGAGTGGAAATGGGAGCATGTGACTATGGATTTCGTTACGGGACTACCTCGTACCCGTAGGAAGTATGACAGTGTTTGGGTAATAGTGGATAGATTGACCAAGAGTGCCCATTTCTTGCCTATTGACATCAGATATTCGATGGAGAAGCTTGCGACCCTTTACATTGATGAGATTGTTAGATTGCATGGGGTTCCGGTTAGTATTGTGTCGGATCGAGACCCGAGGTTTACTTTTAGATTCTGGAAGGCGTTTCAGGGAGCTTTGGGTACAGATTTACGATTCAGTACAGCTTTTCACCCTCAGACAGACGGTCAATCCGAGAGGACTATTCAGATTTTGGAGGATATGTTGCGAGCTTGTGCGATAGACTTTTCTGATTCTTGGGATTCGCACCTACCGTTAGTGGAATTCTCTTACAACAACAGTTATCAGGCTAGTATCGAGATGGCGCCGTTTGAGGCCTTGTATGGAAGGAAATGTAGATCGCCTATTTGTTGGGATGAGGTTGGTGAAGTGAAAGTTTTGGGTATTGATTTGCTTCGGGATTCGGTTGAAAGGGTTAAAGTTATCCGGGATAGATTGAAAACAGCCCAGAGTCGAGATAAGAGCTACGCAGATAACCGAAGGCGAGATCTTAGCTTTCAGACCGGTGATTTGGTGTTCTTGAAAGTATCTCCAAAGGTGGGTATTCGTAGGTTTGGGAAGAAAGGCAAATTGGTTCCAAGGTTTATTGGTCCGTTCGAGATCTTGGGAAAGGTTGGACTTCTAGCGTATCGTCTTGCGTTACCGCCATCTTTGGACCGGTTGCACAACGTGTTCCACGTTTCTATGCTTCGGAAGTATGTTCATGACCCATCTCACGTGTTACCGAGGATACCGGGGGATATTGAGCCAGATATGTCTTATGAGGAACGACCGGTTCGGATCTTAGATTCTAAAGTCCAAGAGTTGAGGAACAAAAGCATTTCTTTGGTTCGAGTCCTTTGGAGGAATCATAACATCGAGGAGTCGACGTGGGAGCTTCGTGATGAGATCGAGAGGAAATTTCCGTGGCTTTTTGTTTAAGGTAAGTCTCGTTAAAATTCGGGTCGAATTTTCTTTAAGGGGGAGTGAATGTCACGACCCGAAATCTAGACTCTATTTTATTAGTAATTAATTGATTATTATTTAATTATTTGCTTGTTTATTTATTTAAATTATTATTTAGTTAAATATTATGTGTGCATTTTATGTTTCATAATAATTATGCCTAGCATTTTATTTGGGTCATTTGTGCTAGTGTAGAATTGTTGGGTCTTATTTGTTAGTGGGGAGTAATTGTGTTAGTTGATGGGGAGGGGGTCTAGTTGTAACATTTCGAAATAATTTTCCCCTACTTCCCTCTTCTCCCTCACCTCTCCCTCACTCCTCTCCACCCTCTCCCAGCAATCTCTCTCTCTCTCTCCTCCATTGTGGTAAGCATTTTCTTCTCCTTCCTTCTCTCTTAATTTCCTTCATCTTCTCCTTGTAATCTCTCATTTCTCAAAACGTGAACCTTGTTTAGATCGTCGATAGGATCGCGTAGAACCAAAAAGAATTGAATTCCGTCAACTTTGAGATTTATCAAGTAAGTTACTTTTCCCCCATTTTGATGTTAAAATGTTCATATCATGTTTAGATAATGCTTAATGTGTTATATTTGAAGTTTGGCTGGGTTTTGAATTTGTTTGGAATTTAATTGAGTTTTTGGTTAAAAATGGTGAAATCTTGAATGTTGGTTTTGATTCTTGAATTTGGTTGATAAAGGGTGTTGTTAAGATCCCCTTTCTAGTTAAAAGATGTTTGGGTACCTTAGAAACCTTGTTGGGAGTGTTGATTTTGGGTGTTATGAAAATGGTATGAAAATGGTAAGGAGATTTGAAGAACCCAACTGGGAATTCTTCCCAGCCCGTAGACCAGGCGCCCGCCTGCCCTTGCCCAGGCGCCCGTCTACTCCCACTTTTTCCAGCGCCTGACCTTCTGTCCATTCAAGCGCGCGCCTGCCTATGCCCAGGCGCCCGCCCGCCCCCTGTTCCAGGAATTTGACCTTTTTGCTTGGTTTAAGACTTAGGGCCTAAATAGTTCAAGTTTATTTCTTCTAATTAACTTATGATAACATCGCGGAATACCTTATTAATTGGATTTGATTCTTTTGTGAATAAATATGTTCTAGAATTTGATTATGTATCATTTTGGGAATGTGGTTCATCTTTGATGTGCGGTTTATATTGGTTTACCTTTGTGGTGATTTATTTGGATTGGTTCCCTACTTTGGAACCTTAAGTTGTTCATCCATGCTAAATTATTATTACTTAGCATTTATTTGGAAGCCCAGCTGGCATATTTGTTGCATCGGGCGATGGAAAAGATTATAATGGCAAAACCAAGTCCATTATAATGTTGACCATTGTTTTGCCCCCTTCTTTACCCCCCTTTTCCAGATTGGCCTTGGAAGAGATGAGTTAGCTTCCTTTGTGAATGTATCTAGCTAACGGGCATGACTTTGTGTCATGGTCCTTGTCCTTTGTGACACCTTTATGGTTATTGGTTCCGGTACCGGGGTTTTCTCTTCGGCTTTCATGCTATTATGAAGATGATGATTTTTTGATTATTGAAGCTGCGCAGCGATCCTTTATTTGGATGTTCCGGTTTGGAAAACCTTGGCTATATCCTTTGTTATGTGTTTATTTCCGCTGCTATCTGTTAAGTGATAAATGCTATGTGCTATGTGATATTTATTATTGCTTATTGTATATTGCATCATAGCATGTCATGTAGTTGCATTAGTAACTTATTGAGATTTATCTCACCCCCTTTTCTTTTATCTTTGTTTTTCCTTAACCCCCCCCCCAGGTGCTAAGGATTAGTCTCGCTGATCACGAGAAAAGAGGACGTCGAGTGTGGATACATTCTTTTGGGGAAGGTTGTTATAGGTTGGTTTACATTATGTAAATGTGTAACCATTTTGGGATAGGTGTACCAATCAATGACGTCATTAAGAATTGTATATTTGTATTTTGTTTGGCATAAACTTGTGGAAGTTTATGATAGTTGTATTTGGTTTTTGTCAAACTTGGATTTGTAAAACTTTGGATCATTACCTTTTGGTATCAAATGGAATTTTTAACTTCGGTATTTCACAGTTTTGGTTTTAGAGTCGACGTCCAGATCGCGGTCCCGGGCCCGCGGGGTCCGGGGTCGCGACAACATTCTTAAAAAGGATAATCATTATTATTCATCAAAGACAGTTAAAAATGTATTTTTTATAATTATAAAAAAGTAAAAAAAATGTCATACTCTTTTTAACATAATTTATAATGTATGCATTTATATTTTATTCATGAAAAAAAATATTAGTGTATGAGAGTGTCTTAATTTAATTTAATGTGTATAGGCTTTTCAAATTTCATAACCCTTGTCATTAGATTTGTAATATTAACACACATATTGATGAATGTAATAATTTCAAAATTTAATAGCTAAACTCTTCATCTTTTCTCTATTAGTATATATATTAGCATACTATTCTATTAGTATCCAATAGTAAAATATGATTATCTATAGCAATAGTAGAATGATAATGTCTAATAGTTGTATTCTTCTAATGTAGTATCTATTATAGTATGCTAATACTATTAGTTAAAAGAGAAAAAATGAAAATTCATATTATTGTGGGGTACATGGTGATGTGGCTACACGAAATGAAAGATTTCGATAAAGCTTGTCTACGTGTCACATCCATAGAACCCAGTGTCGACTTTTATATATATATATATATATATATATATATATATATATATATATATATATATATATATATATATATATATATATATATATATATATATTTGTGATGTGACACTTTTGCGAAAAGTATTATCTTGGACAAAATCACACCTAAATCTAGTTAATGTATTTTCATGGGATATCTTAAAGATATTAATCTACTCGGGATCGAGAAATCATTGGAAAACGTAAGTTGACGTGGACCAAGACTTATGTCCAATACGATATCGTGTGACAAAAGGATTGTGATATGTTCTATAAGGTAACTTTAGACTTTCAAAGTTATACTAATTTGGTAGTCATAATGGCTTGCTAGAGTCCGTTTATGACTTACGGGTTCTGAATGGTTCGGACTCGTTGCCAACTTAGTATAATCCTATTAGGTCACACACAATAGAACGGATTGTAAAAGGCTAAAAATCTGGGAATAATTAAACTGGCCACCGTACAGCAGCTGGAGAGGCGTACGGCTCCATAGGAGCCGTACGGCCCCTCCCCCCGATTCTGGTCAGTTTATTCAGATTTCTTGTGTGACAAGGAATCCCGATCCCAAACGGAATTAGGTCAAACCCTCATATTAATATATACAGCCGGGTTTGACAGCCTCTAATGTTGATTTTGGAAATCAATAACAGTTGTTTTAGAAACAATGAAATATAGAGAGGTATGGTTATTTATTTTGAGATTGAGAATCATTAAAATAAAATGATCAATGGAGCAAAATAATTCCTATGAAAAAATCGTTTCTTCACCAAGCCTTGGATCTAGCAATCAATCAAGAAGGTGTTCTTGAGTCCGTTCGACGTGTGGATACCGGTAGATTGTGTTCGCTTTTCAACACCTAAAGTCCGTGTTCATGGATTTGATCTTCAAGTGTATGTTTCTTTCATCTTGTATTTTATTTAATCAACATGCACGGATCCGGGCTCATGGGTGTTTGATTTCATATGTTTATTCTGCTGCGCATGATGCATCAAAACCCAACAAAAATCGGGCCATTGGATATGTTGACCATACCATATAACACCAAATTGAGACCAATCTCCACTATGTCTGCTTGTTAGGCATAACTCAAAATTAGGATTGTTTTTTGCCTCGTGAAAATTTCATTTTGCTGATTATTATTTTCAACAAATTGTGGGCTAATCATTTCTTGATTAACAATATATTTAATGAGTGTGTGCCCACATTTATATGCAAAGGAAATCTGAACAAGATAATCTTTGGGGCTCAAGTGGAAATGATTTTCGATGGTATTGCAAAGGGTCACAAAATCCAGATAAAAATTTGGTTTTTGACATCATGTTCTTTGACCAACTTGATCCTCCAAAAGGTTTAGACACTTTGTGTATCGTTGTTCCCTGGACCATGAGAAGTTCTCCACAATAACAATCTGCAATAATGATATCTCTCTCTAAAATTTTATTTTTTGTGAGAATGTCATTCCTGCAGTTGTCTTTGCTGATGTTTTGGAAGTTGTGTGCACATCTCTGCACTCAACAGGTTGCACAACTGTGCAGTTGTTCTCTTCTTCTAATTTAGGGGGAGAGATTATGGTGACCAATTAAGGGGGAGCAAGCTCGAGTTCCTAATGCCATGAATGACGATGAAATGAAGTTCAATGGGTGAAGATTGAGGTTTGAGTTTTCTTGTGCTAACTATGTTCATGCAGATTTAAACCATAACCACAAAATAGGTATATTTTGATTTTTGTAATTATGGTTTTATACATTATTATATTAGATTAGTTATAATTTAGATATTTTTCCATATTTAATTTGTATCTATCTTAGGAATAGTTGTAGTTATCTTAGGAAGGTAAATTAGGTTAAAGTATTTTTGGTTTTTATCTTTTTGACTAACCTATTAATATTTTACTTGTTTTAGTGTTTATCTTTTATAGAATGTAGGACTCTTTCCTTGTACAAGATTTATTCCATATTGTAGGACTCTTGAAGCTATGGAGAGGCTATATAATGAGAAGAAGAAGCCAGCCATAAAAAGGGATTTCCTGAGCATTCAAAGAGAAAAATCAAGTTTTCATAAGAGTATTTCTTGTCCTTGAAGTTGGTTTATGATCAATATCCAAAGTCTTCAAGGTTCTTTGCAATTATTCTTGTATTGAGAACATATATTGATGATCATATTTGACCTTGAAGCTTTGATCTAATTCTTTTCATTCTTCAAGGTTGTTTTGTGTTTTATTAGTTCTAGGAGTCTAGAACTTATTTGGTCTTTTAATTATTTTTATTTCTTTCATTGTAATCTTTTTCTATAACTTGTATTCTGTAAGTTTTTGATTAATGAAAGTTTTCCAGCAACCATAGTCTTGCTGAAATGTTTAATCCGTGTTTTTACTTAATCCGCTGCGTTTTTACGTTTTTTTCTGATATTCTGTCCATGGACAGTTGTCGTGCCAGTTGTTAAGGCACTTGTGATAGTATTCTCATATCACAAGTGGTCATTTCAAAAAACAGTCCTAGCTACAAATCTTTCATACAACTCCCGTGATAAGCCACTTCCCTTCCCCATGGAGCACCGTATTAACCTTAGCTTGACAATCTATTTTTAAAATTGGTCACAGCCTCAGTATATTCTTTGACTTACGTAAGACTAGTAGGTAACCCGTGCTTTGCACGGGAAAGTAATTTATCAGTTTTTTGCTATTTTGTTTTTTTGCTATTTTTATTTAATAAAGAAACACAATATTTTTGGGTATATAAGTACATTGTATATGAATTAAAACATTTCCTTACAAATTTAGGACAATTGTGTTAATTTCTTTTAGCTTTTGTTGCATATGATTTGTATTTTTTATGATAATTAAAACTTGAAATTAAAGATGATTTATTATTATTATGAATTAACTTTTAATTCTATACATGATTGACTTAATAATATTAGCTATTGTCCAATAAATTATTTTTTATTATATATACACATTATAATCAGTAAATATAAAAGTCTATAGTGTACATATAATGTGTTAGTAGAATAATAAATTAATTAACTAATAATATTAATAGTAATAATTTTTATATCTAGTTACTGTTATGATTAATTAATACTCCCTTTTTTTAGAGTAAGAGTCATACTTTGCTTATGCACACTTATTAAAAAATAATAGAAAATGGGTAAACATTGCAGGTGGGCTGAGAATATAGATGTTCAAAACACAATTCATAGTGCAAGTGGGCAATATATAAGTTAGTAAGTTTGGTCTTTTGTAATTATAGAAGCATTAGAAAGAAAATATAGTCCAAACCACTATTCATCTTTTCTTATAATTTGTCAATTTGAGAAAGACTCTCTGGAATATATGACTCTCTGGAATATATTAAAATAGAAAGTAGAACTCTAACTCTTAGACGGAGTGAATACTGCTAATACTAAATATTAGCATATATTGTATAATTATTAACCGATACTATTAATAATAGTTAATTTATATAACAATTATGGTTAACTAATACTATTATTAATAGCAATAATATATATATATATATATATATATATATATATATGATAAAAAATTATGATTAACTAATACTATTAATTAATAATAAATTTTAATTATTTAATAATTAACTCTAATTAAAAATATATAAAATATAATAATAGTTTACTATTAATAATTAATTATTATTTTTTTAATATTAATATTAGCTAATACTATTAATTACTACATAAGGTAACTACTATAGTTAACTATTATAGTTAACTTTTACTAATAATAGTAAGAGTTAACTATTATAGTAACTATTACTATTATTAGTAATAGTTACTATAATAGTTAGCTATTACTAATAATAGTAATAGTTACTATAATAGTTAACTATAATAATAGTTACTATAATAGTTAACTATAATAGTTAATTATAATAGTTACCCTATATAGTAACTAATAGTATTAGCTAATACTATTAGCTAAGAAAAAGAATTTGAAAAGTCACATATTTATGTTGGTAGGATTGATGTGGCATCACCATATGCAATTTTTTCTATAGTTTATTCACATGTCAACACTATAACTCTCCTCACCAACTTTAATATATATATATATATATATATATATATATATATATATATATATATATTGGTAGGTGCTAAAATGAGAACTTAAATATCGTGAGAACCGTGAGAACTAATCATAACCATTAGATTAGAAAAAAAATCAAGGGTCCATATGTTAGATACAATTGATACACTTAGATACATTACAAAAAATTCGATATTACACTTGGATACAATATGTTAATAAGTATTGTATCTAAGTGTTGCACTTGGATACACTGTTAAAAACTAATGTATCCAATTGTTTTTCTAAAATTAACTAATGTATCAAAGTGTATCCAATGTATCTAACATCTGGACCCTTGATTTTTTTTTCTAATCTAATAGTTATGATTGGTTCTCACGGTTCTCATATAAAATGGTTCTCACAGAAACTCTATCTAATTGTTGTCCTACGGTATATAAGTATAAATTTGTCGTACGTCGGTGTCTAGTTGATTAGTATATATATATATATATATAAGTATGATATATATATATATCACTCCGACTGCATGCAATTTTAACATATCTTGTAACATCATCATAATCCCCCATTCCCAATGTTCTTTTGCATATAGTAAAACCTACTTGAGTGCCACAACCTTTGTAATAATCTACCAGAGCTTTTAGGCTCTTCATGCTTCTTATTAGTCAAAATGAGGGCTTTTTCTTTATGTCCTTTCTCTTTCCCCTCCACATTTTGTTCATCAACTACATCATCCTCATCATCAGGTGAATCAGAACTACAATTTTTTTTCTCATCGATATCCATCTCAGATGAAGTTTCCTCATCCATGTCTATATAATTCTACAAAAGAGACAAAAAAAAAAAAAAAAAAAAACATTTATCAATTCATTGATTGTTATAACGATATAAGCATGATGATTCACAAAATATAATTTACTTTTGAATAAAACTCATTGAGAAACCAATTATCGAACTAAAAATTTCATTTAAAAAAATCAACTTATAAGAGCATAAACATGATAGTTTCAAAGGTGTGGTTCTTTGAATTATAAAGTTGTAAAATCAACAAACCATGAAGAATATCAAGAAACAAATCGGAATGGTAAAATTAACTTGTCATTCATAGTTTTTTTATGAAATTAAAATAAAAAGTTGGAATTGGTGAAATATTTCTTTTGCTTATTTCCATTACAGCTAATGTTCGCACAATTTTGATCAAGAGAGATGGGAGGTACACAGAAAAGAAAAGAAAACGAAGAAGATGAGACTTACAGCTTCGTCCTCGTCTTGCTCGTCTCCGTCTGTAAAAAAGAAGGGGAAGCGCGGAGAGAGACACTGAGAGAGAAGATAATCAATTTGCCGTAGGGCAATTTGATGCTCCTCAATTCACTATTTTTGTTTTTTGGTTCTTAATTTCTTTTTGTTCTCTTATTTCCTCTTTGACCTTTTGACTTCTGGTTTAACGATGGTTTGTAAAGAGAATTAATCAAGTTAATAAAGTTGAGGGTCTCATGTTCCACCTCAACTCTGCCACATCATTTTGTAAGCAATACTTTATAACTATTTTGTCACCCTAAATTACTCTAATTGGCCTTAGTTTTTGCCATAAATTAATTGGCATATACAAAGCAGTATTTATTGAAGGGTTCAAGTGTAATTTTTGTATTTTTATTTTTTTGAAAGGGAAGATAAAAGTGAAATCTTTAATGCTCATGAAACGAGAAGTTGACAAGTTGACATCCTTATTATCAAGAGTAAGGTTTGAGGGAACTAGTTTTTCTCTAGGCAAATTCTTGGAAATGGCGGCCGCACCACGTGCGGCGGGTTGCCCACGGGTCGGCCCGCCCGTTTCCATGCTATACCCGCCCGGATTTTTTTTTTTTTGAAAGCGACATCTGTCCTTTTTTTAAAAAAAAACCCAATAACTTTAAAATGTTATATCTTAAGATTTATAAGTCAAAAAAAAATATTTAAAAATACCGTTGTGTTCGTCTCGATGAGACGAATAAAACTACATAGGTCATGATATGGTTTGATTTTATTTTTTTTAAACATTTTTTCACACATAAAAAGTTTGAGGTGCTTGCCAGCTGAAATGTAACACTCTGTTCTGATAAAAGTAACACTTTCATCTTCAAAAAGTAACCCTTTTTCTACTGTCAAATGTAACATCAATTTTACAAAAAAAAAATGAGTTTGCATTTCAATTGTTACTTTCTCAATAAAAAATTGTTACATTTCATATATAATGTTACATTAAGGAATATAAACTGTTAGAATTGAGAAAAAAAATGTAACATTAGTTTAGTTGTCAATCCTATGTTATTTTCGGAGAAAAAAAGTGTTACATTTGAAAAAATGAGTGTTACATTCCCTTATAAAAAGTGTTACATTAATTTAGTTGTCAATCTTTATGTTATTTTTATCTATTGTAGCAAAATTGTGGTACATTTTTTTTTTAAAAGTGTTACATTTGAATAAAAAAGTGTCACATTTTGTTATAATAAGTGTTACTTTTGTTGAAGGCAAAAAAGTATGGGTAGTACATTTGAAAAAAAAGTGTTACATTTGAAAAAAGAATGTTACATTCCTTTATAAAAAGTGTTACATTAATTTAGTCGTTAATTTTTATGTTATCTTTAATCTATTGCATCAAAATTGTGGTAAAAAAATGTTACATTTGAAAAACAAAAGTGTTACATTTCGTTATAAGAAGTGTTACTTTTGGTGGGAGGGAAAAAGGTTGTGGGAGCAAAAAAAAAAAAAAAAAAAAAAAAAAAAAGGGCATGGTCGGCGCCGCACGGGGTGCGGCCGCCGCACCAGAGACCGGCTCTTTTCTCTAAGGCTCCGTTTGTTTCGAGTAAAACAATTTCTGGAAAATGATTTCCCGTAAAATGTTTTTCCGGAAAATGACATAAACATTTTTTTGGTTGTTTGGTAAATCTAAGGAAAATGTTTTTCGGAAAATATTTTCATATGAAAATAATAATAATTTAATATGAGGAAAAGAATTATAATAAGAAAAAAAAATTGAATGTGGGTGGAGATTTTGGGTTGGGGTGGGATGGGTGGTTGTGGGGGTGAGGTGGGGGGTGGTGAGGGTGGGGTGGGGGAGGTGTTCAAAAATAATTTAATATGAGTAATTTTATTTTATTTATTTATTTTTATTTTTTTTTTTGGGGGGGGGGGGTGCGTGGGTGGGGTGGGGTGGTGGGGGTAGGGGGTGGAGGTGTTCATTTTATTTTATTTTTGATATGAGTGAAAAGAAGTTTTTTTTTTTTTTTTTTTGGGGGTGGGGGGTGGGGTGGGTGCTGGGGTAGTTGGGGGTGGTGGAGATGTTCAATTTTTTTTTAATATGAGTGAAAAGAAGTTTTTTTTTTTTTTTTTTTTTGGTGGGGTGGGTGGGTGGGGGTGGGTGCTGGGGTAGTTGGGGTTGTGGAGATGTTCAATTTTTTTTTTAACCTGAGTGAAAAGAATATTTTTTTTTTTTTTTTGGTGGGGGGGGGGGGGTGGGTGGTGGGGTGGTGGGGATGGATGAAGAGGGTGGTGTTAGAGGTGTAGTGGGTAGGGTGGGTAGGGTGGGGTTTTATGGAGAGTTGGGTGTGAGTGAGAGAGTTAACATTTTTCGGGAAATGACTTACTTAGTAAAAATCCGTAAGTCATTTTACTTAGAAATGAGGGAAAATCATTTTCCGGAAAATATTTTCCTCATTTTCCGGTGCGTAACAAACACCGGAAAATGGGGGAAACACTTTCCGGAAGTTATTTTACGCGAAACAAACGGAGCCTAAATTACAGAAAATCTACTTTGACGAACATTTATGAACAGTTTGAAAAACATGAATTTTTATAATTTAGATACAAACTAGTTTCCCTCAAAATTTTGTATATTATCAGGCCAAGAGGACATATTTAAGATCAAAAGAAGTAAAATTTATTTCATTTAGTTTCCTAGAGAAGTTATTTAAAATGTGCATATCACAATATAAGTATATTCTATACAAATTTGATCCATTGTCTTATCTATAGAGAGTGCCCTTTCCTTTTTGACGTTTTTCATTGCTTCATTTGTTACCTCTCATCTAACTTTTGTGAAAATACTCTTCTCATCTCAAAATAAATTGTACTATTTATTTATTTTTTTTATTTTTTTGGAGTGTTTCATTATTTGTTAGTAAGTTTCATTTTCTAAATGTCCAGTTTTTATTGGTTTTTATTTATTCTACTTCACTTGTTATATTACAACCACTTTCTCACTAACATTAATACTTTTGAATATATATACTCTCTTTAATTTTCCAACAATTTTACAATGGTGTAAGTTGTTTTGAAACGGATGAAGTTCATTAATATATTTATAATATATATAGCTTGGTTCTACTCCCTCCGTCCCAAATTATCTGTCGCTTTAGACTAAATTGCACAAACCAAGGAATGCAGTAAATAACCCTAAGATTTCCCATATTGCCCTTTATCTGTTTTCTTAAATGTTAAACTGTTCGGGCTAATTATTCTCCCAAAAAAAAAAATTGTCCAGCCTAATTATGAGTGGTTTCTTAATTGCACTTGTCGTTTGAGATGCCTGGCTCATGTCCAAGAAAATTTCTCAATCCATGTCCACATGAGTCCACCAATGAGAAGTCTCCATAGAACACATTTAGTCTTATTGCTCTTCACCTTCTTTGTTCATAGTATTGAAGATACTGGTATGGAATATGAAGAGTTTTTTTTTTAAAGACATGAGAGGCGCCTGGGTTGGAGAAACGAGAGATGAGAGAGAGAGAGAAAAGCTGAGAGTAGGTATAGTATTAATGAGACCTACAAGGGGTAATTTCGTCCAAAACAGTAAAAAACTCCCTAAAACGACAGATAATTTGGGACAAGATTTCATCCCTAAAGCGACACATAATTTGGAACGGAGGGAGTAATGTTCTAATGTACAGTTATATTTGAGTTTTAGTGATCAATTTAATTATTATTTTTTTTAATTTAGTCATGTCAATAGAATTTCGTAAATTATGTATTATTAATAATAATTTTAATGAAGTATCATTCACAAGATCAATTTTTTTATTTATTGAAGATAATTTTTTTTATAAGAATAGTTAAATTCTTTTTATCTTTCTCATTAAATTTTATTTAAGTTATCTAAAATGCTATATTTGATTTAAAAAAAAAAAATTTGATAGTTGTATATACATAAAAATAAAAAATAAGTATGTGAACTCTTTTTCGGGGTATGACTACATGAGAGATAGATGTGAAAGTTGCTTTGTCTCAATTATAGTACTCCTTCCTCCTTCCGTTTCAAAATATATTTCCACCTCTTATTTGCATAGAGATTAAAAATGGTAGAAGTGATGTAACTGTTGTAAATATGAAAAAAGTATGAGAGAGAAGGTGGCGTAGCAAGTTGGTTGGTGTTGTGAGTATAAAAATAAAATAGAAGAGAATGAGTGTTAAGAATAATAAAATATTTTGCTATTTTTTGAAATGAGCATATATTTTGAGAGACAGACTAAATCAAAAAAAAAAAAAAAAAAAGGTGATACATATGGACGGGGGAGTAATTGATTGAATGGCGAATTATCTTTATGGAGAAATTGGAAATACTCTCTCCGTCCCGCTCGAATTAAGATTTTTTGTCAAGTAATTTATACTTTGACCAATAATTTGAAGAAAAATAATTATCTTATTAAAAATCTAAAAATAGTTATTTAATTTATTATTAATCGTGATACAATAATAATTTTTAAATTTTTATTAGCATCATTATAATTCTTCAAATTATTGTTCAAATTATAAATTGTTTGATTAAGAATCTTAATTCGAGCTGGACAGAATGAGTAGAAGGAGTAGGGGTAAAGGAATCTGCTCTACTTCGCCCGTGCAGTAGATAAAAGTGGATCAGCTGTCAAAGGCCTTTTGATGAGTGACAGGTCCGCCCGGCACGTGCGAGGTGGGAGCTCAAACAATCTGACGTTTATTTTAGGAAAAGAAATTTAGCTGAAAAATTATAAAAATATACAAGCCTTTAAAAGTTGATTAATTAATTTATAAAAATATTTAAGTATGTGAGTTCCAAAAAAAATATGTGAGTATGACTTATGAAAAAAAATAAAAACACATATTGTTAAATGGATTATACAGACAGATTTTCAGTAACAATGTAGTAAAAATATAGTCAATGTAACAATTTGTATTAAAAAAGATAAAATTAAATAATGAAGTATACCTTTATTCTTAGTAAATTAAGTAAAATAAAATAAAAAAGAATTTGAATTAATGAAATGAAATGAAGTATTGAAAATTTCTTATTGAACTGAGTACTTTTTTTTTTTGTAGGCCTACTGAACATAGTGTTGAAAACTTCAATTGAGCATTGTCTTCAGAGCAAGAAATTGAAATAACAAAATCAAATCTTCTAACTAAACATTACAAACAAGGAAAATAATAAGCATTGAAAATAATAAGCATTGTCTTTAAAGTAAGGGTTAATGACAATTTAGGGCCTGAATTCCAGGGGGTGCGTCTAAAAGGGGCCTAGGTTTTTTTTCGCTAGATCAGTGCTCAATATCTAAATTTTTCGGCAGTTAAGGGCTTTTTTAGGGAAATCGCTAGAAAAGTCAGTTAATTGCCATGTGCATGACACGTGATCGACTAAATGGATGGATTTGTAACGATATTAGTTAGTAAGGGTTTTAGTGAAATTTTTGAAACTCAAAAGGTTTAAAAATGAAATAAATATTTTTTCTAAAAAATAATCTTTTTTTTTAAATAATCAAGTATATAATAAAATAATTAATTATCATATATAAATAAATTTATTAAAAAAAATCAAAATTATTAAACAAATTAATCTAATAGCTATATTAAATATAAAAGGATTTAGATTATTTTCTAAATAATAAATTTAAAATAAAGAAAATTATAAATAAATTAAAATTTTATTCTATGAACATACTCCCTCCGTCCCACTCGAAATAGGACGTTTTGCCATTTTGGGTGTCCCACTTGAAATAGGACATCCCAAAATGGAAAGCTTTTATTACTTTTTATTAGTAGGACCCACTTGTCATACTCACAACAACTTTTCATTTATTATTCCCCACCCACTTTCTCTCTCCTTCATACTCACAACACCTACTTTTCAAACAACTTTTAATAATAAAAGATTATTATTCCTTAATCCCCTTGTCAGGACCAGGAATCCTATTTCAGATGGGACGGAGGGAGTAATAAATTACTTTTTACATTGACCAAATTTAAAAAAACATAAAGTAATTATCACTATTTAAAAAAAAAATATTTATTCCCATAAAATTTCATCTTTATGGAAAAAAAACAGATTGGATTTCCACCAGTCCGCCACCCATCACTCCGTCAGCAAACACCACCCGACGCAAGACCACCACCACAGCCAACAACATCCAAATTCGATTTCCACATCAAAATCAAGAACCCAGATTCGATTTCCACATCAAAAATCAAGAAACCCATTTGCTTGATCAAGAAACCCAGATTCAAAATGCTTGAACACAAATTCGATTTTCACATCAAAATCAAGAAACTCGGATTCATTAACAGAGAAATCAACCCAACAAAATCAAACACATACTCATACAGCTTCATCGCTTTAGGAGAAAAACGAGAAGTGGGAGTAATAGGCGTGCGCTGCACGTGCTTCACCATAGCCAAAGGAGGCGGAGGACTGGTTTCGCTCAATTCCAATCGAGCGATCTTACTCGGACGGTGGTGGTTGTGAGCATGATTATCATCCCAATTCTCTTGAAGAACTTCTCCGTCGGACTTTGATGGCGAGATTTAGGGTTTTGGGGAGGTTGAGTAAGGGGGAAGGGTAAGGAACCGGAGAGTACTGGAGGGGTTTACGGTGAGGGAGCTTGGATTTGGGAGTGGTGGTAGTGGTGATGGAGGAGGAGAGAGATGCGGCGGCGGAGTCGATTGCAGCACAGAGAGCGGCGTCGTCGAGGTCTTTGTCGTCTATGGCGAAGTTGACCGGCGACGATTTGCTCATTTCTTCCGACGATTTATTCATTTCTGTACGGAGGTGGGGAGTTGAGGTCGCCGGAGAAGATGATGTGAGACGAGCGAACTTGCCTGCAACGGGGAAACAGAGAGAAGAGGGATTGGGTTTTTTTTTTGGTCAAAATCAATCGACTTTCTCCTCCAATTTGTAAAATTTTTTTGTTGGCCAAATCAAATACACTTTGAAGTCCTTCAAATTTTAAAATTTCCACTAAAGTCCTTCATTGAAAATATCAATTACAAATACATAAATTTTGACGATCACGTGCCATGCACATGGCACTTAACTGACTTTTCTAACGATTTTCGTCAAAAATCCCTTAACTGCCGAAAAATTTAGATATTGAGCCCTGATCTAGCGGGAAAAAAAAACCGAGGCCCCTTTTAGACGCACCCCCTGGAGTTCAGGCCCTAAATTGTCATTAACCCTTAAAGTAAACAACAAAAAGTCTTCAAACTTTCAAGGTAGTCATAGGCTTGAAATATAAATCATCCAAATAAATATAGTCTTTGAAATTTTTCAATATCTTAAAATTCAAAATATTCAAATCTTTAAATCTTCAATATTGCTCTAATCTTTAAAGTTTTCATAATCTTTGCATTACTCACCAAAAAAATCATGACCAAGGTCTCCTTACTTCAATCCGCATCATCCCAATTAGGAAGGCGAATCAATCGATCCATTAGAGTTAGTTTGAGTTGCTTCCTCTTCGGTATCATCACACTTGCAGCTGCAGTAAAAACGGTCTACACTCAAAGGGTTAGGCGTGCTATTATTTAAAAAAATAGGATGAGAATGTATGTAATTGGAGCACCTACGTCCTCAAAATTACCACCACTAGCGAGGTATTAAGGGATCTTAAGTATTGTACCAACTCATTAACCTCACTTAGACTACTAGAACTTAATTCTTTCTTCATGAAATTCAACCCGATTTCTAAATTTTGATTTTCTTAAAAATCCGCCAAGGATTAAATCCGCTAAGGATTTACCCTTGCCTGTCCCAAGCCAGGATAAAAGATGAGGGTTGCGGTAGGCATGTGACAGCCAGCGTAAAACCTTTGTCACATTTCTTATGACATGAATCCAAATATGAATATCGTTGGGGCGTTCCCTTCACAGCGACGCGCTACACTTCCTAGACCTGGGTGTAGTGATAAGTATGCAAAGGTTGCTAGGTCATCGCCCAGAAGCGACACGCCACCTCGGCGTCCGGGGGTGGTGTCAAATATGCAAGGGTTCCTGCATTGCGGACGAGTGCGGGTAAAGAAGCTAGTCCATGGTGGGGGTAAGATTAGTGGGATGCGCTTTGGAACTTGGAACATAGGCTCTTTGACAGGGAGATCAGCAGAAGTGGTGGAGGTTATGAGGAGGAGGAAGATTCACATAATGTGTCTACAAGAAACTAAGTGGGTTGGAGAGAAAGCTAAAGAAATAGCACCTTGGGGTTTTAAGCTTTGGTATTCAGGAACGGATAAGGGTAGGAATGGAGTAGGTATCATTATTGACAAGGAGTATATCGATGATGTTGTGGAGGTGTACAGGAAGAGTGACCGGATTATTGGTATTAAACTTGTGGTTAGTGATGAGATTATAACTATTATTAGTGCCTATGCACCACAAGTAGGGTTGGACGCATCTATTAAACAAGAGTTTTGGGAAGATTTAGAGGAGGTTGTGCAACGCGTACCTAGTGGTGAGAAGTTATTCGTTGGTGGCGATCTTAATGGACATGTGGGGTCTAGTCGACACGACTTTGAGAGCATTCATGGAGGTTTTGGTTTTGGGGAGAGGAATGAAGCAGGGAATGGGATCCTGGAGTTTGCGATGGCATATGACTTGAGTATATTGAACACTTGGTTCAAGAAGAGAGAATCACACTTGGTGACCTATAGAAGTGGAGGTAATGCGAGTCAGATTGACTTCTTCTTAGTAAGAAATGCTTGTAGAAAGAGTTACACTGACTGCAAGGTTATTCCAGGTGAATGTACTGCAACTCAACATAGACTTGTGGTACTTGATTTTCGAAGTAGGAGAATTTCAAGGAAGAGAAAACCACTAGTAGAACCTAGAATCAAGTGGTGGAGGCTTCAAGGGGAGAATCAACAGAGATTTCTAGCTAAGATGGACACTACTGGTATTTGGTCGGGTAATATGGAGGATATGTATATAGATTCGACCTGGACTAAGATGGAGCATACCATAAAAGAGGTGGCGAGAGAAGTCCTTGGAGAATCTAAAGGAAGTGTGCCACCAAGTAAGGACACATCATGGTGGAACGAGGAAGTATAGCAAGCGATAAAGAACAAGCGAGAATGCTATAAATTATTGGGAAAATGCAGGAGTGAGGAGAACTATGAGAGGTATAAGGAGGCTAGAAAAGAAGCAAAGAAAGCAGTAAAAGATGCAAGAGCAAAGGTGAATCAGAAACTTTATGATAGATTGGATACAAAAGAAGGGGAAAAAGACATCTATAGACTTGCTCGTATGAGGGATAAGAGGATACGAGACATTGAGAGAGTTAAATGTGTGAAGGATGCAGACCAAAGAGTGTTGGTCGGTGATAAAGAGATAAAGGATAGGTGGAGTTCGTACTTCAATACCTTGTTTAATGGCAATCAAGAGCAGGATATTGGAGATATAACTATCCCTTCGAGTATGATTAATCGAGATTTTATGCGGAGAATTCAAAAGGGTGAAGTGGAAATGGCGATGAAAAAGATGGGATTAAAGAATGCCGTAGGGCCGGATGGAATACCAATTGAGGTGTGGAGATGTTTTGGGGAGAGGGGAATAAATTGGTTAACAACACTATTCAACAAGATTTGGAGAAGTAACACAATGCCATTGGAGTGGAGAAAAAGTACTCTAATCCCTTTGTATAAGAACAAAGGTGATGTCCAAGATTGTGCCAACTATCGAGGGATCAAACTAATGAGCCATACTATGAAACTTTGGGAAAGAGTGATTGCATAACGGCTAAGAAAAATTGTGAATATTTCGGATAACCAATTTGGATTTATGCCCGGCAGATCGACTATGGACGCAATCTATCTTATGAGACAAATCATGGAGAAATATCGAGATAAAAAGAAAGATTTGCATATGGTTTTTATTGATTTGGAGAAGGCGTATGATAAAGTTCCAAGAGAGGTACTTTGGTGGGCTTTAGTAAAGAAAGGCGTTTCAAAGAAATATATTGATATTATCAAGGACATGTATAATGGAGTTAGTACTAGTGTACGGACAAGCGTTGGGAAGACAGAAGAGTTCCCTATCACGATTGGAGTGCATCAAGGCTCTGCACTTAGTCCCTTTCTCTTTGCCCTGATAATGGACGAAGTGACGAGGTCAATCCAAGATGATATTCCATGGTGTATGTTGTTCGCAGATGATATTGTGCTGATTGATGAGACAAAAGAAGGTGTTGAAAGTAAATTGGAGTTGTGGAGACACACCTTAGAATCTCGGGGTTTTAGGTTAAGCAGAAGCAAGACTGAATATATGGAGTGTAAATTTAGCAAAGTTGGAAGCAGAGAGGCATGAGTGATCACATTCGATGGAAAGATTGTCCAAGCTTCCGAATTCTTTCGCTATCTTGGATCTATTATCCAAAAAGATGGAGAATTGGATGGAGATGTGGCTCATAGGATTAAAGCAGGTTGGTTGAAGTGGAAGAGTGCCACAGGGTTTCTTTGTGATCGTGGCATGCCAAATAGATTAAAGGGAAAATTCTATCGTACGGCAATTAGGCCTGCACTGCTTTATGGCACTGAATGTTGGGCCGTGAAACAGTGTCATATTCATAAGATGAATGTAGCGAAGATGCGTATGCTACGATGGATGTGTGCGCATACAAGAAAAGATCGATTGAGAAATGAGGTGATCAGGGGTAAAGTAGGAGTTGCGCCCATTGAGGATAAAATGAGGGAGCATCGTCTAAGGTGGTTTGGTCATGTAAGACGGAGACCGAGTGATGCACCGATTAGGAGGCCTGACGAGTGGAGAAGTGATAAAATGGCGAGGGGTAGGGGAAGACCCAAACAAACTTGGATTAAGGTGATTGAAAATGATATGAGTTTACTCGGAGTGGATGAAGTTGTGGTGTTGAAGAGGCCGGAGTGGAGGGCAAAAATTCATGTGAATGATGGGGGTTGATCGTACTTATTATTATTATTATTATTTATTTATTTTATTTTCTCCATCATTTTCCTCTTTCTCTCTCTCTCTCTCTCTCTCTCTTTCTTTCTTTTATCACGATGACATATGAGGATTCATGTTAACCGACCCCAAATTATATTGGGACTAAGGCTTTGTTGTTGTTGTTGTTGTTGTTCAAAGAGCGGCTTAAGTTTTGCACTATAACATGACAATATAATATTACAAGTGATTTAACACTTATTCATAATCATATTAGCCTATACATAAAAGTTGGACCCTAAGTTTCCTTTTATTTGAACACGCGACAATTAATGATAACACCCAATAAATTTAGTTTTGGGTGATTCATCACGACACAAAGTTATCACACGAAACTCTTTCTAAACTTATAATTCATCTCGACACAAGGTTATCACATGAAACTCCATCTAAATTTATTTCAACCATATACTAATCACCCTTCTAACAAAAAAAAATCCTTAATATCAAGAAAAAAATGTAATGAGTAACATTATACCTCCAAAAAAGATACTCACATATTTTAGTTGTATATTTGATCAAACTTTTAATTAAAAAAATTCAAAATTTATGATTTATACACCTTTATAAATAAGATGAATGATAATATTAATATTTCACTAGAATAATTGAAATTATTTATCATTTATTCTAAATTTGTTAAAATTCAAATAGGAGGGAGTATAATTTTAGAGTAATTTTACTGCTCATCCTCGAGGTTTGTGCATGTCTCACTGTCCTTTAAGAATTTATTTCGTTTCATTTAACTTTATTTAGATGATATTATCAATTTACCTTAAAAAAATAAAATTGAACAAGCCTTAAATTTTTTAAGTGGCTAATTTAATATTAAATAGAATAACAGATAAAATTAACATTTTACTTAAATAAATTCGATAAATTGCGATAATTGGATTAAATAAAATATCTAAAGGGGAGAGAAATTCAAAATTTAAAATAACTGCAAAAAGAAAACCTTGTACAGTTTTCTTCATTGCAATTTAAAACTTCAACATAAATAAATTACAAAAAAAATCATACATAGATTTTGTTGTAATTTAAATATTTTTAACTAGTTAAAAATAGTTTAGAAAAATGCATTTCACGCTTCATAATCTATCTAATTTGTAGTGTCTCTCTATAAGTAAAATTTTAGGAATTTTTCAATCTTAAAAAAGAATTTAATTCACAAAACTACTTAAATAAAATATGTGTGTTGATTTTAACATCAAATATGCAAACATGAATTAAAATTTTAGCATATTTATTAAATTGTTTTTTCACATAATTTCTATATCATTTAGCACAAATTTTACATATCTCTTAAATTATTTTGTTAGGCATTGTGTTATGTGAGTTACATATTTCTAAAACATTTCCATACACAAATTAGTGTCATGAGTTAGACAAGTGTGTTAAATTTGTATTGCATGGTTTATTAAAATGTGGAAAAAAAACTAAATAAATTAAAATAGTACAAAATTGTGTAATATTTTTTTTTTTACATATTTTCTAAATCATTTTGATAAAAATAACACTTTTACTTGTTTGTAGTTTTTTTACAACCTCTTTTAGAATGATTATAAGTAAGCATAAACAAATACTACTCTATCACAACACGATAACACCACCATTTTACTGATAAATTTGATTAAATTTTTATAAAAATTTTAGCAAAATATATTTTTATTCTAATGATATTATAAAATTTATTATACAAAATATTTTTAAAGGTGTATCATAACAAGTATTAAAATTTTATTGAAATAGTTAACCACTAAAGAAATAATTATAGTTTTAGGATAGAGAGAGTAATTTAAAATGATTTGTCAAAAATGACTCCTTTTAATAAAAAAAAGATGATGATAACTTTAACTCAAGTTAAATCATTTGAAATAAGTAAATTATTATAAATTTTATAATTAAAATCCATCAAATATTAGTCATTGTTTAAAAATAAATATCTAAAAAATAAAGTGAACTATAAATTACTCAATACATATACAATAATTATTTTTATAATATATGTTAGCGTAAATAAAATATGTAATACATGTTAGCGTATTGAATGTTAAGATTGACACACGCAATTTTTTAAAATATTCAAGTAAACTAAATGTTTTTTTTTTTTTTGGTTAAAGATTCAAAAAATCTCTAATAATTGAGCTCTAGAAAAACACTATAAATTAGATTCGTTATAGGTGTGGAACTGGAAGTGGATTTTGTTTTAAAAAAAATACTAGTGAGTAACCCGTCGAATAATTACATTTTAAAAAGTTATTACCCTAAATGACTCACTTCAAACCCGGATCCATGACCCGGTCTTGCCACCCATTGGCCCAATTTTTTTTTTGTTTTTTTGTTTTTTTTGATTTTTTATATTATTTTTTTTTCGACTTTTCCATCGTTTACCAAAAGTAATAGTTACCATAACTTAATGTAATGACTGTATACATATACAGTAACATTGTTCATAAGTAAACGTAATACTAACTATAATTACGTGTAACTCAAACAATATCTAAATATAATTATCATTTATACTTAAATGTAATAGTGATTTTGCAAAAATGTAAAACATTGTGTATTTTGATTTAATTTTTTAAAGAAAGTAACATTTGAAAAGTAACAACTCATATACATGAATGTAATTGTTTGTACAAGTAAATGTAACACTTTAATAAAAGAAATTATAACATATTTCTATAGATAATGTAATACTTTTACATATAATACTAATCAAGTGTTTTTAGCTCTAAAAATGTAAATGGTTGAATTATTACGTTTTCTATACATATGTGTTACAATTATGTATAAACACTGTTACATATAAGTAACACGTTCGTTACATTTTAGTTGTAATAAGTATTACTTTTGGCAAACGAAGAAAACATAAAAAAAAAAAACACTGTTACTTTTTCTGTATATATGTATTACTTTTATGTATACAAACTGTTACATTTAGTTATAGTAACTATTACTTTTGACAAACCAAAAAAAAAAGCAAAAAAAATATATATATATAAAAAAATGTTTTTTTTTTTACCTATGAGAGGCTGCCACGTGGCAGGGTCGCCCCCATGGGTCATGGAGCCGGTTCGTGGGTTGGGTCATGGGTCAAAAATGACCCGTCTCTACCATGAGACGGATCCCCTTGTTCTCACCTAAGTTTTTGTCCAAAAAGTATTGCCCAAAATAACTCATTTATCTAAAATCGATTAAGCGAGTTTGAGATTTCTGTACCTAAATCGCTACTGCTGACAGCGATTTCAGGAAAAGAAAATAATAATAAAAAAAACAGAGACTCCTGGTAATCTTCACGGATAAAAGAACCATAAACCTTGACGACGATGGAGGAGGATCGCCGCCGGCTGCTGTAGACACCCCATTTTGGACGTTCATTTATGATCACACTACTTCTATGTCTCACCTTTGATTTGGGTCGAAACTTGTTAAGTTGGACATGTTTCGTTAAGTTTCTGACTGACTCCGTTAGTCAGGGGCCAAAATGAACATTAAAACTACTGCAAAGGCAAAAAGTGAATTCCAGCGTTGAGATTCCTCGTACGAGACATTGATGTCTCGTACGAGACATCCCCATTGACAGTCGGGTTTTTGGTCAGTTTCCTTATTGATCTTAACCCCTTTTCTTGGCAAACATTTAAGCAATCCGGGAAAACCTAATGGACGATCCTAGAGTCCAAAAATACCTCTGTGAGAATCAAGTCTTGGATTCCCACCACAACTTACCTTCTTGGCCAAAACCCTAGGTCCAAAACCCCTATAAATATGGTTGTCCTGGCCTAGAATGACTAATGGTCAACAATAGACTCCTTATTCACCCAAAAAACCACTCCAAATCTGATAAAAAGGTTTTCATAATCAGCCTCTCTCCCTCACCCACGAAATTTAAACCCTCACCACACTATTCAAGCCAAGTTCATCGGAAATTCAAGGCCTTTAGTCAAGGTCATCCATAGGATTCTTGAAGAACGCTTAGGTGAAACTCTTTGTTTTCTATCTTCTCATCTCCTTCTTTGTCTTTGAAGTAGTGTGATTCCATTAAAGGATCAGCCTAGAGCCTCTCCAATCCATGGAGATGGTCTCGAAGCACATTATCCGACATCCCAAATAAATAAGCAATTATTTATTTGTTTGTTTTCTCTTTTACATACATTTTGCATGATTTTGAAACAATGATGATGATTTCTTAGCAAGACCAATCCTAGATTGGGTGAATTGGGTGCTCCTTGACCTTCCCAATTCATAACTTAACCCTCGAATCCAGATATCTCAGTCCGTGTTCCGAGAACAACATGGTGGCGACTCTCAAACAATAAAAAAGGGTAAATCGAAGGACGAAAAGGCACCTCGAAAACAAACAATAAAAAAACCCGTGCGCAAACAGTGGCGACTCCGCTGGGGAAAATCACAGTAAGTGGGTTAGACTTGCTTCGAAAGAAATCATCGTTGTTTCAAAATTCTGCATTATGTACTATAATCTGTTCCCCGACTGAGATGCCTCATACGAGGGATCCCTTGTCTCGTACGAGACATCTCAGCTCTGCCCGGCTGGTTTGACTCTCTGGTTTGAAAAAGGATTTTTGTTCAGTTCAAACATGTACACAGGGTTTCAGATCCGCTCTCCCCTCCGTTTCTGAGTCTTAGGACCTTCCTAACGACAAAGAAACTCCCCATATATCGTAAGGCTAACCCTTGTTTTGCAGGAGTACTTGCTAATTGTTTCATTCCTTGCTTTACATGCGTTTGCTTTATGTGTGAACTACGACGGCCTGAGTTCCTCCACAAGAGGGAAACGTAAGCAGCCACTTGGCCCGGCCATTGCATGTTTTTATTTTTACTTTCAAAAAAAATAACTCTCTATTTTATCTTTGACACCTAGATCTTGACTCTCACACATGTGCACACATGTAGAATAATTGCACTACATACCCTATAAATCCGGGTCCCAATCGGAGGACGGATGTCGGTCAGCACCCCCATTCTAACGAATGGCCCTCGCCGGTCTCTCCAAAGATGGTGTACCCACTCCGTGACACGCTCATAGACTGTGTTCATGGGGAGCCTTAGCCGTAAGCCTTGCATCAACCTCATGTATACATGCTAATAAGACACTCCTTGAGACCGGTCAGTTCGATTCTTAGGGCTGTTTTAATCTTTGCCCAATATAACGCATCTTTACAATCTATAATCCTCCCTTGTGAATATGACGAATGTCCCTTCGGTAAAATGTTGAACAAAGGATTTTGAAAGAATGGAGAACCTCTCTACGGAAATCCGAGCTTGTGTTTTCCTACTTTCACTATTATGTGCGGGATTGTGGATGCTATTTTGGCTTAGTTTTGACCGCACCGTTTAACATGTCCCTTTCGGTTGTCCCTTAAAATTCACAATGTTTGGTTGCATTAATGCGTTGTTTAACAAAGTGCAAAACAACTACGGAATCACTTAGGTTTGGTTAATTGAATGGTGGATTCCGATGAGAATATGGGACCTTTGCCCAAATTTTCCGTTTGGGAGAGTGCAATACAGGTGAAAAACAAGGGGCTCATATTCTAGGGTGACAGAATCCACCGTTTCAGGACAAACTAGAGTAGTAACTTCTCAAAATGGATTAAATTCCATCCGACCAATAGGATTAAAATCTGAAAATCTGACTGTCTGGCTAGATGCCTCGTACGAGACATCCATTGTCTCGTACGAGACATCTCTCCTTTTCTGTGAATCTACCGTGTTGGTCAACCCTGTTTCATAAAAGCCGACTTGTTGGGACCCCAGTCTGGATTTGACACAGTTTCTGCACTCTAGGTCCGTCCGATCAGCAAAGTAGCTCCACACTCCCAACACAATGTCAAGCGCCAAGTTTACTCAAGAACTCAACGACCTCAAAGCTCGACTAGAGGGGGAAGTGGGTCAACTCTCTGAAGTGTACGCTACGGTCCTGTACGCCCGCTTCAAGAGGGAGATAGAAGAAGAATTCATGACCCGACTGCGAACACAAAAGGAATTCTTCGACAGAGAGATCAAATTTCTCCAAAATCAGTTACTAGCCCGAGAAGAGGAGGTCAATGCACTTCAAAAGGGTTTGCTCATGCAAGAGGAATACTATGAAAAGAAGGTCGACACGCTCCAAGCCTGTCTACAAGCCCAAAGAGAATGTTACAAGATGGAAGTTGAATCCAAAGCTAAAGCAAGGCAAAGGACCTATAGCAAGCTAGAAGGTGTCACCCAAAGTCAAATGTTCGACACCCTTGTAGAAGCCGGAAAAATCACACCGAGAAATCCTACTATTCCCAAAGAATTCCCTCTCAACCATACCCACCATCTCTTTTGCAAGTTCCATAAGGCTACCGGTCACGACACCAACTCATGTCACCACCTCAAAGATGTGATCCAAGATCTCATAGACTCTAAGCAACTAGGGGTTCCTAATGAAGTGACAAACCCCCTCCTAACTGCGGGAGGAGGGATCAATGTAATAGAAATATCTAGTGAGAAAGAGGAGACTACTCGCCTAGTCCCAAATGTGGGCGAGAGCACTCCAAAGTTTAATAATGAAATTTCTTTCTGTTACATGTTGTCTTGGGATTAAATACTAGATAGGAAGAATAATAAAGAAAAGGAAGATGTTAATCTACTCACCCGCTCCGGTCGAGTCATAATCAACAAAAATCCAAGAGTAGAAGAGCCATCATCTTCGAAAGAGCCCGAACCCGTTGAGCTTGACGATCCACTTCTTAAACAATTAAAGAAAACTCAAGCCAACATTTCCATATGGGATCTCTTAGGCTCATCTCATAAGCATCGAATGATGATCTCAAAAGCTTTAGCCCAAGTCGAAGTGCCTAAAGAAATAACTCCCGAAGAGTTAACACAAATGGTAAGCCAAATCCAATTTGGCAATGTGATCACATTTACCGACTTAGATCTACCACAGTATGGTGGAGGATACACCGAAGCTTTCTACATAACCGCAAGGATCCATGGGCATCGAATCCCCAGAATCCTAGTAGACAATGGGTCCGCCATAAATGTCTTACCGAAGAAAGTCATGGTAACGCTTGGCCTTACCTCGAGAGAGATAACACCATCAACTCTTACTGTACGAGGATTTGACTGCACTGCACGCTCATTTATAGGGGAGATCACCCTAACAGTTGTAGTGGGACAAATAACTACAAAGGCGGAATTCCAAGTCATTGACATCCCCTCCTCTTTCAACCTTCTTCTAGGGCGCCCGTGGCTACATCAAACGGGAGAGGTACCATCGACTCTCCATCAATGTGTCAAGTTTAAACACAACAACACGATTGTCACTATACTTGCGGAACTAGTTATAGATACCCCGGGGGAACCACGGCTTGGCTAGAGCGCGTGAATTACCTAGGATGTCTAATTGTGTTTTAGAGTTGCCACCCACGTTTTTGAGGAACGCAAGAAAACCTAATATTTATGAGCCTAAGTTTGATTTACGAAAACAGAGATTCTTTGGGATGAGGGGTTCGGGGGTTAGGTTACGAAATGGGAAGTACTTAAACACCCATTTCACCCGAGCAAAGTTGGTCTTGTTTGTTCATAATTCACTTTAAAGATAAATGCGTTCTTCCTATTCGAATGATGATAAAAGAGGGGTTTTAAAGTTTAAAATGTAGGGAGATGACTCCTAGGCCAATTCAATGTAATGAAAGGACCATTGGTGTCATGTCCCAAATGGTTTTGGGTGATTGCACATTTGATTAAAGAAGAAGAAGAAGGAGAAGAAGAAGAAGAAGAAGAAAAATGCTTAAGACATTTACCTATAGTATCCTTTGAAAAGCCTTGAAAAAGAGGTTGAATGCTTAGTTGACAAAGGTCTCAAAGAAGTCCCAAGGAAAAAGTCTAGAAAATATGTGAGAAAAAGGTTCAAGGTCCCCTCCAATGATGGATTGGAGGGGTTTTTATAGTTGAAAGAGGACTGTTTTTGGAGCCAAAAGGAGTCTCCAAGAAATCTTTCCCGGGCAAAATCATGTATAATGAGCAAGGGAGAGATTTTTGGGCAGAATCTGTAACTGACACACCCCAGAAGCGCGCGCATCCCACCTAGGCGGCAGAAGGCGCGCGCGTCTGACCTCAAGGGGCGGAGGCGCGCGACTCTGAAAAGCGGTTTTTGACAGAATGGGCTAGAAAGTTAAAACTGTTATTCAGTTTAGTCCCGAGACTTAATGGAGTCCGTTTGGAACTTAACCAAAGTAACAGAAACTAACATAAAACACTTAAAAGAGGGAGAAACACAAAATCAAGTGTGCAATCGGGGTGAACGATCCAAGGCGGGGTGTCTACAGAGCCCCTCGGCGGTGTGGATTGCGAGGCAAACGCGCCGACGAAAGATAGACATCCGCCTAGGACATCACCAAGAAAAGGAAAAGACTCGATAAAAGCAAGGATTTGAAATTGCAGGGGATAGAGGTGCGCTCCCTGTGTGAGCGGCTTTGAGAGATAAGGGTGCTCTCCCTATGTGAGTGGCTTTGCCAATAGCGGGATCCGTTTGTTGAGAGCGGGGTCTGTTTGCTGGAAGCGGGACCTGTTTGCTGATAGCGAGATCCGTTTGCTGGAAGCGGGACCTGTTTGCTGATAGCGAGATCCGTTTGCTGGAAGCGGGACCTATTTGCTGATAGCGAGATCCGTTTGCTGGAAGCGGGACCTGTTTGCTGATAACGAGATCCGTTTGCTGAAGTGCGGGGCCTGGAGGACCGTTTGCTGAAGTGCGGGACCTATATGACCGTTTACTGAAGTGCGGGACCCAAAGGACCGTTTGCTGAAGTGCGGGACCCAGAAGACCGCTGCTGAAGTGCGGGACCCAGAGGACCGTTTGTTGAAGTACGGGACCTAGAGGACCGTCTGCTGAAGTGCGGGACCCAGAGGACCATTTGCTTTGAATGGATGTAGATTTTGCTTAATGAGGAAGCGGTGATTCTGTGGCTTACCCCGGACCAAGTTGTTGTCGTGAGTCATACTTTGATGTTGACTGTTTGACTTTGACTTTCGATGGAGTGCGGGCACAGTTGACTGCGGAGTGCTTTGTGCTGGGGATGAATTGTAAAAACTGATTTTTGAGAAAATAAAAGACACCCTACTTTGAGTGGGAGTTTTTATCTTGTTTCAGTTTTTAGACATGCCTTAAGGGCGGACCAAATTAATGTGTGCCAAGCTGTGTGTTTACTGTCCTCGTCTGAGTTTCTCTTGTTGCTGGGATTGATCTTTTCTGCAGGTTGAAGGCGTTGACATGCCTGGGTTCTGTTCTGAACTGACAAAGGCTATTTCTGGAGAATTTTATACCTGGGACGCGGGTGTTTCCTCTCTTGGAGACGGGACGCGCGCGCCTTGTAGACTGGTGTCGGGAGGCGCGTGCCTTTGGGAGGCGAAATTCAGGGCCTGATATTTGCTGACCAAAAGATCCCCCAACAGCTATAATATCAGCTTCTGGTCGGTAATTCGATTCCAACAGATTTTTTTTGCCATTTTTGAACACCATTTTACTGCCCAATTTTGCGTATAACCTTCTTTCCCATGGCCTCTAACCTTTTTAGTCTTGGTGCCGAGGTTGTCAAAAGTTACGAGAAGGGTTTATCGAAATTCGTTTATTCTTTCAAGACCCATCCCAAAAATGCTTTCATCAAAGATTTCGGATTTTGAATTCTTTTTACTTTGCGAACATTGAAGCCGGATTGGGACTTGTTGAAGGCTGCTGCAGCCTTCTGGGATTGTGATAGCCATGCATTCAACTTTTCGGCCAATGAAATGGTGCCGACTGTCGATGATTTTGGGTCCATTTTGGGTATGTCTTTGGCCGGTCGGATTGTCGTCCCTAAGTATCACCGCGGTGTTGTTGATTCTTGGGTTGACCTTTTGAATCTCCCTGTCGGAGAGGTGAAGAAGATGATGCACGGGACCGTTCTTGACATAACTGAGCTTCCGATGTTCTTCAGTTTGCATTCGGAAGATGTCGTGGTTCAGTTCTTTAAGAGAAATGTCATGGCTGTATGCCTTTTCAGCGAGGTTTTGTTTTTCACTCCTCTGGGTACTGCGGATGCGCAGTTGGCTGAAATCGTGTTGCAGGAGAAAGGATAGCGATTTAGCATAATTCCGCTCATTGTAGGAGAGACCTTGCATGGTTTGAACGAATTGCACCGTACAGGCGAGATGCGACGAGGAAGCCCCTTGCTTTTGACCATATGGCTTCAGGAGCATTTCAGGCTTTATGCGTCAGATGGCGACCTTTCTCCTTTTGCTGTTCATAGGCGACGATTGCTGATTAGAGATTTGACTGAAGAGGGTTGGAGGAGATTTTTTGCTTCTCGTCTTACAGCTGACTTTGAGTGGTGTCCTTGGGGTCTTCGCCCTTTTGTGGAGTGGACCTCTGGTTTTCAGCACGTAGTTTTACCAGGGTTGAGAGATTCCTCGTTTTACCAACCCGAACGGGTTTTGAGACAATTTGGCCGTCAACAGATAATTCCTTTTCTGAGGAACGGGAGGCTTCATCCAGTTTCTTATATGGGTCCGGACTTCTCGAATGAGCTTCAGTCGGCTTGGGGAGATGATCGTGACCGTTGGGCTTCTTCTCCTTTGCATCGGGGTAGCATTTTTCTTCCCGAGAGTTACTTGGATCACTTGCTTGGTACCGTCTACCGCGGCATTACTTGGGTAGATGCTCTTCGGGCTGAGTTGTTAGGGAAATACTTTGAGCCTAGCAGTGCTTTGAGGTACAAGGAAGCTGCTGCTGATGTGAACAACATTCTAACTGACCCTTTCGGTACCCCTTTGGATGACTTTTATGCTCGGAGGCGCTCTGTTGCGCAGAAGATATCGGTCCGCATCAGTGTCCCTAGGCCTCCCAAGAAGAGTAGGATTGATGGTCATTCGGGTGGTCCTTCAAAGGCCAAGAGAAAATTAGATTTTTCCTAGTACCCCACGAGATTGCAATTTAGAATAGACCACTTGTTTAGGATTTAGTGTTTTGATGTCTTTTAATAGCTCAACATTTCCATTGTAATGATAAAAAATAATTCAAGAAATGAATAAAAATTGCATCTTGTTAATTCGAAAATGATTTGGGTATTTGTTTATATTTTAGACCGCACCCGAAGGTTGCCCATGTTCCTCCAGTGTAGAGGCTCAGGTCTCCGTCGTTCAAACAAACGAAGACCATTTTTTTTGTGTGCACCCTGTTTTTTGCCTAGACCGCCCTTTCGGGTTTTCAATCTAGCGGGCTTCTTTTTTGCACGTGCTCTAATTTTTGCCTAGGCCGCCCTTGCGGGTTTTCAACCTAGCGAGCTTTTTTTTTCTTCTTTTTTTTTTATGGTCTTCGTTTATTAGACATAAAATCTCTTCAATTTGTCGAGGTTGACTTCCTTTGGCAGCTGATCTCCGTCTAAATCCACGAGTCGGACTGCACCGCCGCTTAGTATATTCTTGACTACGTACGGACCGATCCATCGGGGTCCCCATTTTCCAAGGGGGTTCATGGCATTAGGAGGGTGTTGTCTTAGGACCAAATCTCCCACACTGATGTTTCGGGGCTTCACCTTTTTGTTGAAAGCCCTAGCCATTCTTTGTTGATAGGCCCTTGTACGTTCGATTGCCCTTAGCCTTTTCTCGTCGAGTAGGGCTAGCTGTTCATATCGACTTTGCATCCAATCGACTTCATTGACTTGGTTCTCGAGGAGGACCCGTAGAGATGGGACTTCGAGCTCTATTGGGAGCACAGCTTCGGAACCATATACTAGTGCATAAGGAGTTTCTCCAGTCGCTGTCCGTATTGACGTGCGGTAGCCCCATAATGCTAGAGGTATCTTTTCGGGCCAATCCCTTCCGGTAGAGGCCATTTTCTTCACGATGGTCTCGATTGTCTTATTAGCTGCCTCGACCGCGCCGTTTGCTTGAGGGCGGTATGGAGATGATTTGTGCTTAGTAATCTTGTATTCTACCAGGAGCTCGTCCATCTCTCTCTCAAAGTGAGAACCGTTGTCTGAGATGATCTCATGAGGAACGCCGTACCGGCACATGATGTGGGTTTTCACGAATTCGGCCACTTTCTTAGCGTTGAGAACTCGGTAAGCCTGTGCTTCGACCCATTTTGTAAAATAGTCCACGGCTACTAGGACGAAAGATTGTCCGTTGCTGCCAGTAGGGTGAACTTTGCCGATGATGTCTATTCCCCAACAAGAGAAAGGCCAAGGCGTGGTCATGTTGTAAAGCTGTGAGGGTGGAGCGTGCTGCAGATTGGCATGGAATTGGCATTTGGCGCACCTCTTGACTTTTTTGATGCAGTCCCTTTCCATGGTACTCCAATAATAACCCATGCGGAGTATCTTCTTGGTCAACATAAACCGGTTCATGTGGGGCCCACATTCACCTTCGTGGATCTCATGCATGATTTCTTGAGCTTCGGTCTCATTTGAGCATAGGGGATTGATCCCTTCGTGGTGCCTTTTGTAGACTTTGTCCCCAATCAGTACATATCGGGAGGCTAGTCTTTGCAATGCCATTTGAGACTTCTTATTGCTATTCTCGGGATAAGTACCATCCTTGAGGAAATTCACGATATCCGCATACCACGGGGAGTTTGCTTGGACCTCGTTGATCTCGATACTCATGCAGTATGCTGGACTGTTCCTTCGGGAAATTTTGAAGGGCTTCACCATTTTACCCTCAGGTATTTCGACCAGTGAAGCGATAGTGGCTAGTGCATCAGCAAAACGGTTTTTGTCTCTTAGCAGGTAATTGAAGGTGATTTCTTGAAACTGTTCAACCAACTCCTCAAGATGTTGACCATACCGTTGTAGAGTCGAGTCTTGAATCTTCCACTTTCCAGATGTTTGATTGATGATGAGAAAGGAATCACCAAATACTTCTAAACTTGTGACATTTCTCTCGAGGGCTGCTTCGAGCCCCGCTATGCATGCTTCGTACTCAGCGGTGTTGTTGGTTGCTTCAAATTCGAGGCGGATAGCGATTGGAGTATACATGTCCTTTGGATCAACAAGTGACATCCCTATGCCATATCCATGCTTATTGGTTGCGCCATCGAAAAAAAGTTGCCACTTATTTTCTTCTGTTGTAGCACAAATTAAATGCTCGTCAGGGAACTGTACATCTTCCCCCTTCACTTCGTCACACGGAAATTCAGCAAGCTGATCACTGAACACTTTCCCCCTGCTGGATTTGAGTGTGACGTAAGTGATATCGTAGCCGGCGAGCATGAAATACCATTTAGCTATTCTTGTTGACATGAAAGGCTTCTCGAAGATGTAACGGAGCGGGTCCACTTTTGCTACCAACTTGATTGGGAAGGCCTCCATATAATGCTTGAGCTTTTGAGTAACCCAAACCAATGCAGCACAAGACTTCTCTAAGACAGAGTAGTTCTTTTCAGCTCCTTGAAACCGGCAGCTGACAAAGTAGATAGCATTCTCTTTTGTGGAGTCTCGCTGTTCTTGTGCTAACATAGCCCCTAGGGCTTCATCATTGACAGTGAGATAGAGCAAGCGAGGCTTCTCCTTGTGCGGTGGAACCAAAACTGGAGGGCATGTCAAGTAATGCTTCACTTGGTCGAAGGCTTCTTGGCAAGCATCGGTCCATTCTAGAGCCATATTCTTCTTGAGTAGCTTGAAGATCGGTTCACACATGGAAGTGAGTTGGTGCACAAACCGACTGATGTATTGAAGTCTGCCCATGAAACCTTTGATTTCTTTCTGCGTCTTTGGAGGAGGCATGTCAATGATTGCCTTGATCTTGGAGGGATCGGCTTCAATCCCCCTCTCAGTGACCATGTAACTGAGAACCTTTCCTCTGACGACCCCAAAAGTGCACTTTGCGGGATTGAGTCTCATTTTGTGTTGTCGAAGTCTTTCAAAGAACTTGCGAAGATCGATCAAATGTTGATCGTTGGTTCCCTTTGAATGGATGATCATGTCGTCTACATAGACCTCGATCTCTTTATGAATCATGTCATGGAATAGATCCGTAACAGCCCTCTGGTAGGTAGCCCCAGCGTTCCTTAGTCCGAACAGCATGACTGTGTAGCAGAAAGTCCCCCACGGAGTTGTGAATGTCTTGTGTTGATCCTCTTCGGACATGAGAATCTGATTGTAATCGGCAAAACCGTCCACAAATGAGCGGACTTCATAGTTGGCAGTTGAATCGACGAGCATGTCGATGTTTGGTAGTGGAAAATCATCTTTCGGGGAAGCTTTGTTCAAATCCCGGAAGTCCACACAAACTCGAACCTTGCCGTTTGCCTTTCTGACTGTCACAATGTTGGCTAGCCAAGTCGGATACTCAATGACTTTGATGAAACCCACACTGAGGAGCTTTTCAATCTCTTCTTTGACTTGTAGAGACCATTCTGGCTTGATCTATCGGAGCTTCTGCTTTACTGGCTTGGCGTCCTCTCTGATCGGAATTCTGTGCTCCGCAACCTTTCTGTCCAAACCCGGCATGTCTCTGTACAACCATGCGAATACATCCACAAACTCTTTGAGCAGTGCAGTCAATTTGTCTTTGTCTTCCCCCTTGAAGAAGCTGCCAATCTTCGTTTCTTTCGGCTCCTCGTCGGTACCCAGATTAACAACATCCAATTCCTCATCAGCCCCTGGACCATTTTCACCACGACAACGAACCTGTTGAGCTAGTTCATTTAGGTATGTTATGTTTTCGTGGTCTATTTCATCATAATTTGAATCGTTATTAACTTGTTCATTAAGTTCGTTATTAGTTAATTCATCATTTATGATGTTTGCAATCTCGGGGTACTCAGAAATATCAAATTTTTCATTAGCAAAGAAAGGAAACACACGCTCGGCTATTGCCTCCATATCCTCTTGGGTGAGGACATTAGAAACATTCTCGGACTCGAAAGTAAGTGTGAGCTGCTCTTCCTTTGTTGCTGTACGGGGTATGCAACCCATTTCTCGGATCAAGAAATCGTCGGATACTATGGGCCCCTTCGTTGAATACCAGTTGTTTATTGGCTCGGAGCTTGACGGGATCTCACTGATGGTTTCCTTTCTGACGACGGTGTCGTAGATGGCGTTGACTTGACAATCGTCCATGATGGCAAATTATTCGAACATGGAGGCTAGATCGGATAGTTCTTCCCCCACGGTAATCTCTACCTCGGACTCTATAGTCACTTTCTTGCCCCACAATTCTCGGGGTGACATTGGAGTAGGCTCCCTTTCTTGTGTCGGTATTTCACAATCAGTGAAGATCTCGAGACCGGGCTTTCTGACGCCCTTGTTGTTAACCCATGGTTCGGGAAAGATCATGTACGGAACATCTTCCCCTTGGCGAACAAAATAACCATTTAGTGTGTTGCGGTAAGGCCTCAAGTTAGGGATTTCATATTATCGACCTTCTTTGCGAGCTCGGGTCTTTTGACTTTTGACTGCTTGCTCGTACTTTAAGTCATCTTCCGTAGGTTCGTACCCCAAACCAAACTTGTTCTTGACAAAAGGAACTCCTACGGGGTGCAATATCCCTTGTTGATGCTTCCCTAGGCCTAGACCGGGAACGTGATTCATGTTCCTCATCATGCGGAGGATTTTAGGATTGCGAGGGTCCATTGTCTGGTTCCCCCTTCTTTGTCGATGGTGTTGACACCGGAGAGAGTGGCATCTTCTATCCCGTGTTGAACTTGGTGAACGGGTTGTCCCCCATTTTTGTGGATGGTGACATTCTCGGCCATGACGGTGACTATCTCGTCCCCATTTCTGATCTTGACACATTGATGGAGAGTAGAAGGGACAGCATTAGAACTGTGGATCCAAGGTCGGCCCAAAGCAAGTTGAATGAAGCAGGGACATCAAGTACTTGGAATGGGACGGACATGATCATGCTTCCAAATTCGATATCAACTTCTAACATTCCCATGACTATACGGGCAGTGCTGTCGTACCCTCTAATGACTTGTGCGGAGGGTTGTAAATCGGAGCTTTTGAGCCCCAGTATGCCCATGACTCGGCTAGGCATTAAGTTGAGTGCAGAACCACCGTCTACTAGGACTCTTGAAATAGGTCTCCCCCTTGCCCTTACTTTAAGGTAGATGGCTTCATTGTGTTCGGACCCAAATGGCGGGAGGTCAATGTCGGAAAAAGTGATGACATTGCCGAAGTGAATGTGACCTATCATTGCTGTGAGGTCCTCAGGAGTCGTGTCGGGAGAGACTGATATGTCATCCAAGTTCCTGATGATGAGGTCTCGGTGTTTCTTTGATGATGCAATAAGTCCCAGATGGATATGTTGGCTTGCGTCTTCTTGAGTTGTGTTAACAAAGGATCTTTGGGTACGTCGCGTGTTTGCGATCTTTGAGAAGAGGTGTTGGTTGCTGCGGCATTGGGAGGGATTGTGCTCGTTGTTACTCGGCCACTGCGAGTGAGCACGTTCACAGTCCCGTGTAGCTTCTTCTTCCTATTCTCTAAGTCTTCCCTCATAATCTCATCATAAGTCACAACATAACAAGAATTATCAAGTTTATTCATATCATCGGAGCCCTCATTCACAATTGGGATCGAATGAGTGGTTCCTTCAAACTCTCCTACCTCTATTACATTGACACCACCCTCATTAGGGATTATGAATTCCTTCTTGTCTATGAGGTCTTGGATGGTGTTGCGGATGGAGAAGCAATCCTCGGTGAGGTGGCCGGTGCATTGATGGTAGTCACACCATTTGTGGTGGGCATGATTGGGACGGAGCGGTTGTGGTTGCTTGTACCCTTGAAGAGGGGTGATTTGTCCCTTGTCCTTTAGAGCTTCATAGGCCTCGGTGATGGTCATGCCATTGAGAGGAGTGTAGACGCAGTCATTTTGGAACCGTTTGCCTTGTGGTGGAGGGACCTTCTTGTAATTCCCCTTGTCGGTAGTAACGGCATTGACAGAAGCCTCTTTGTTTGAACTAGAGGCGGCCTTGTATAGGTAAGTAGGAGTGGCCTTTTTAATCTCCTTGAGCAAGTCATCCATGCGTACCCCCGCCTCATACATTTAGGAGAAGTCGGAGTAGCAAGCCCCACTTAGGTGGGTGCGGAGATCAATCTTGAGACACTTGAGAAAGATGTCCATTTTCTCTTTTGTGTTTGGCCTCTCAACATTTCAGAGAGCTTGTCATTCCATCTCCTTGTGAAGTCAATGAAGGACTCATTGTCTCTTTGAGTGGTGTTCTCGAGCTCTTTCCTTGTGGGCCGGTGAGTGGTGTTGCCTTGATATTGATTTTTGAAGGCAAGCATAGCGGCATCCCAATCAAGACGGACAGTGAGCGGGAGAGTTGCATACCAATCCTTTGCCGCCCCTCGAGGGTGAGAGGAAAGCATTGAGCCATAACTTTTGGGGAGACCTTCTTCGGAACCATAGCCCAAATGTAAGTCTCGATGTGAGCCATCAGGCATGAGTTGCCCTTAAACTTGCTATGTCGGGCATCTTGAATTTGTCGGGAGAGCGTCCCGTGCTCATGAGGATGGATGACTGATAAGGCTTGTGTTGGAGCCTTTTCCCATGTTGAGGCCGTCGAATTTCTGATCAATGTAGGCCATGATGGAATCGACCATTTTGGGGTCGTTGTTGTCGGTGCTTGGTCCCCCCACTTTTGGTACGGGCACTGACATATGGGCTTTCAAACAAACCTCGGTCCACTTGGATTCCTCATTGTCATTAACCCCCTTGTTCTTGGAGAGCTTGAGGAGCTTGGCTTTCAATTGGTCAACCTCGGCCTCGTGGGCCTTCCCTTTGACTGTCGACATGAGCTTGCCACAAGGCTTCTTTGGTTGAGCCTCTTGTTTAAGGGTAGAGACTTGTTGTTGGAGTGCTTGAACCATGGCAGAAAGCTGTTCGAGAGTCATGGCGTTGTTGGTGCTAGAGTCGCCGGCCATTGATGATGTAGAAGCTGTTGGAGTGATCGGTTCACGGACAAGCCTGTTGGATGAATCCCTGTAGATGCGGAGAGTACCAATCGGACCTATAATTGGAGAAGTAGCCCTTGTCAGTCTCGGTTCACACTTTCGGTCCATGAAGAGGTTGAGAACACACAGTTGGGCACACGACTCGAACCACATAAAAAAAAGACTTTTTTTTTTTTTTTTTATAAGTCGGAGGGAATGGGTCCCTTTTGGGGTTTCTAAGAAGATAATGGAATCGTCACACTAGTATATAGACCATCTCGCGGTCCCATATACTCATCGGATTCCATCGCGTTTGTGAATCTACATGTGTCGGGATTAAACTAAATTAATGTAGTAAAGCATACATGCGGGGACGGATTTTTTTATTTTCGTCCAAAATGATCCACTTTTGGGGACGGATTTTTATTGCGTCCGTTTCAACAAGTTGGCATGTATGATTTGAAAACATTAGTTTAGGGAAATCTCGGTACATGGAAACCGACTTGGTCACGGAGTGTTAGACCCTAACTAGAATCGTAGTCTTAAAGGTCACCCCCAGCATGTAGTCATGAACTACGCCACGGGCTGAGGTTTACCGCTTCGAAAGAGCCAAGGTCGAGTGGAGCTTGAAACTTTCTAGGACGGGCCTCGACGGGTTTGGGGTTGAACTTGTGCGACTCGATAGTGAGTAATTTATAGGAGTAATGTGCATGTAGTGTGAGGTCTATCACGTGAAAAAAAATTTTTGTTTTTTTTTTTTGAAAAGAAAAGATAAAAAAACACATAAGCACGTAATTACAACTCCCGAATCATCCGTTTAAACCTCAAGCAGTCCCCAGCGGATTCGCCACTATAGATACCCCGGGGAAACCACGGCTTGGCTAGAGCGCGTGAATTACCTAGGATGTCTAATTGTGTTTTAGAGTCGCCA